>CM076581.1:1607924464-1608198488 GCA_034641835.2 Pinus albicaulis
TTGGAACAGCAAGAAACTAAAATGTTCTAAACTAAATCATTCACTCAAACAACCATCAATCGAGGATACAGTAGCAATAACTCATTCCTCTGGATATTGATGCAATTGAAATCAAACCAGAACAAGACAATCAATCTAGGAACGAGGAAGCAATAACCAATGTTCTCTACAGTTGAGAGTCCTGCTTTAAAGCAATTAAAAGGAAATAGAAATTAAACTAAAGCTGCCATTGAAAGTAAACTAGGAAAACTCCTTAAAAGCACTCTTGCAATGAATCAACAGAAATGAACAACAAAGCTTCATCTAACAAAAATGATTTATTAATGGAAAGGAATAGCAATGCTAAAATACTAGAATTAAACAACAATCTTAAATGGAACCGAACAACAAAACTAAGTCATTAGAAAGACACAACAACTATAAATGTAATTGAATCAGCAACCTATCAGCATGAACATTAATCACAGTTATTGAAGCAACATCAATCGTAGTTATAATTGAATAGTAACTTAATTGAACAACCATTGCAATTATAACTGAGCAGTAATTAAATGAACCATAGTCTTAATTAGATAGCGCAGCATTAGATCAGAATTATCAGCATGACATTTCAAGTTATAATTAATAATTCTATCACTCACGCAATCCAATTATGATTTCAATATAACAAAGCAATTCTGCGAAATGTTCATAAACAAAATATTACTGAACAAAACAATTTAAAGAAATGAAAAGGAAATCAAACCATCACACGGCAGCAATTGTAAAGATATGATACACAGCAGCAGCAGCGTACTCCACCAGAGGCTGGGCCCTTAGCCGCCAGCGGACGCTCCTGGGTTACTTCAGAATGAAAAGAATAAACAGCAACTCCCAAATCATGTATTAATCAGCAAATTGTGGAATCATTACAACAACAAAGGCTTGAGAATTACAGCATGCAACAATCCCTATCCTATCATGAATAATCCACCATCATTCTTCATCATTTTTCCATCATTTTTCATCCCCAAATCATCCTCAAATCCCTCCCATCTCTGATCTCTGTTTTCGTTTAAATAGAGAGAGATCAGAGAGCAGTTACAATAGAGATAACTACAACATGATTTCTATTACAAAATTGGATTTTTTCCAACCAATTGATAAACAAGAAGATATATTTCCATCCAGCTTTCAACAAGAGCAAGACGAATTTGGCTTTGCAGCTGAGATTTGGAGGACGGCCGCAACAACAAATCTCAGAAAATCGTGCTCAAAGAACCCTGCGTTTCTCTCAGTAAAAGCCGAATTTGGGCAAACCGTTCTTCGATAAAGTTAATTGGGTCCGTTTTGG
The DNA here is from genome assembly GCA_034641835.2 of Pinus albicaulis. NCBI lineage: Eukaryota > Viridiplantae > Streptophyta > Pinopsida > Pinales > Pinaceae > Pinus > Pinus albicaulis. Next base: position 1,607,925,798 of record CM076581.1, read on the forward strand.
ACAAAACCCATGTTCCAGATTTTCCAGATTCTGCTTCATTTGCTCGAAATCTCAACCGCAAAACCGTCACTTCTTATTCCAGCGAATTTCTGAGTTGGCACTTTTAATGATCAAATCTTCAATTTGGAAATTATCTTGGAGGCTAAAAATGGTGAATAATGTTACAACTGATTTATTAAAACTATCATTGATAAAATCATGCATAATCATCAATTTATTAGAAATAAAGGAGAATAAATAATATTATTTCATAGAAGCATAAATCATCATAAAATGGATTTATATAATAAATTATAATAAATGACATGATGAAGAATAGTAGAAATGGGTGGAATAAGTGTTCAAAAGTGATAATAATAATGGCATATTAACGGCCCAACATACCCCCACACTCAATATGTTGCATGTCCTCATGCAACGAAAACTGAATATATTGCATGTCCTCATGCAACCCAAAGACAAACCCATGTGTTAACCAAGCAATAAAAAATATGTTCATCTCAGCTCATGAAATGGATAGAACAAATGAATTCTTCCTTAATTAATGAATATTCACTTTTAGTAATCTTGATGAAGGCATAACAATTTTTATATTGACATTCAACTATATGTATATATGAAGTTGCAACAAAATATGATATAAGTAACAGCAAACTTCATTAACCATTTTCTCAAAAACTACAAACCAGCTTTTGTTGAAATTTGGCAAGTAGATTTATAATATATGAATGCCTTTATGATCCAAAAATCAGACTGTTTTGATGCATGGATCATGAGATATAAACAAAATGACTGTAGCCGAGAGTGCATGATTTCCGAAATTTTATGAACCAATTTATCTTGAAATTATCTGGGTATGTGTATTTTAACAATACGTCTGTGTTTTCCAGAGATCACAAGAATTGAGTTCATAGTTTTAAAAATATTATGGAAATCAATTTCTACACTGAAATTGTGTGCCTTAAATGAGAAAGAAAATAGAAAACATCCATCATGCGTAGCAATTCCTCCCCCTCTCTGAAAAATTAGCATGCCCTCATGCAATGCTAGAAAACAAATAGAGGTGGTTGCTACCATCTGTTGAATTCTATGCTTGGTGTAAAACAACATGGAATAAGGGAGGTGTTGAGAATGAATAAGAATAGCAATGGATGATAAAGAATATGAATGGCATAGTCATAAGAAAGAAATGAATGAAAGCAACACTCCCCCAAACTGAAAGATGATATGCCGCTGAAAAAGGGAAGTGGTAAAGATGTGGAATGAAGGATGATAAATAATGCTCAAAATGGATTTCAGTAAATTCTCCTAAATTCGTAATAAATCAGAAAATTATGCTATTTTACCTCAAGTTTTACCTCCAAAAAGAAAAATGTGGAATGACATATATGGACTGGCATTTGTTGAAGCTGATGTAGGCAGAGTTGGTGCTGAAAGTGATACAAAAGGTGGAATCCAAGTAAGCACATCATGTCTGAAGAATTGTTCACGTGCGCGAGCCTCTTCTGTTAAGTGCAATAGTGTGGTCATGCTATGAATAGAATTCTGCCCATACTTGTTGTTTTCCTGCAAACAAAGCACTATTTGGTATACAATGTTCTTGAATCCATAGTGTAAGCAATAGATAAGATGCATGCAAAAATTTCAATCAGAAAAACTTATGTATACATGCAATACTAATATTTTGGCAAATCAACAAGTGATGGCAGAGTGCAGTAATCATATCGCATGCAATCCCATAATGCATACATTCCCTCCTCCAATTGGAAAAGGAATTCCATGACCATAAAGCATATGAGAGGTGTTGTGCTGATGGCAAGGCAAGGGAATGAACAATATAGCAGTGAATAAAGCAGAGTACACATATCAATGATAGGATAGCGGGAGTTATGGTTATAATGAGAGCAAAGTGTGTAAAGATAGTTATGAATAAAAGATAGGATGCTTTGGATTGATGATAAGTTATGAAAAAGAGAAAAATGACAGCAATATGCCAAAAAAATGCTTTACTGATAGTATTCTAACTGAAAATGATGCGATTGATCATAAAAAAATTTCTCATGCATAAAGTTTCAAAACAGGGAAAATTAAGGAAATAACTTCTCTGATAGAAAGAAAAAAAAATAAGAAAAAGGGTATTATAGTAATAATCGACGATAAGATATAACTTCAATACCATAAGCAGAGCCTCTGCTGCCAGCAGGCGTCCATAGCCTCGGCAGGGTTGCTTTTTAACCCATATGAGCCAGAATCCTGAATTTATAACTAGAGAGTTACATTGTTGTTCTACAGAAGAGATCAGTGTGCTGGCGTGGTAACCAGATAACCACACTGCCATTCACTGGGATGTAGCAAAAGTGATCAGGCCGGCTCGTGATGAGACCTCCTGTTCCAAGGATAATTTGACTATCCAATGGATCATAACCCTGGTGTGGTGGCCATAATGGGAATGTCACTTTCTTACAACCTTATGAACATGGTAGGCTGGCTCGTAATGAGACCCCCTATCCTCCATCCGTGAACAAAATTTTGTTATTACACAATTTTATGATAAAAAGAGGGAGGCTCAGTACTCCTTAAGAGCAGGGATGGTGGAAGAAGTTGAACATGTCAATAGAAAAATATACCCACAATCTCATTTATTACAGACAGAGAAGATTATAATCCAGAAGGGTGGAACCAGCATGGTATTAAGATGATCAATCAATATCATGTTCAACAGAAAACAATGCAGTAAAGTAGTATATAAATAATTGTGTCCCTTTTGAAAATAATCTATCATCAAGGAGTTGTCCTGTTAAAGATCATAACATGAATGATATTAACTCGCTTCAATAGAATCCATAATTCTTGTCCTTATAAAAATAGTGTACTTCATGCCATGAAGGGGAATCAGTAAAATGTGGTTGAGATGAACTAGGAATAGTCCCACAAGAGGAAGAAAAGGTTGCTCTCAAAAATACTCCCAAAGGGTTTCTCTTTTGAAGGAACAGCAAAAACACTCAAAAAGTGGTGTTCCATGTAGGGAACAGCAAAGGAAATGCACACCAAAAAGCAAAAATACACATAAAAAAATGTGAAAATGCAAATGTCGTTCCTTTGGAAAAAGGAACAGCAAAAACTAAAAGTGTCGTTCCTTTGGAAAAGGAACAGCAGAAACGCAAGTGCCATTCCTTTGGAAAAGGAACAGCAAAAATGAAAAGTGCAGAAGTGCTGTTCCATTCAAAAAGGAACAGCAAAACGTGAAAGTGCAGAAGTGTTGTTCCATTCCGAAAGGAACAGCAAAATGGACAATCATAAAATGCAAACATGCAAAAAAAACAAATTCGTTGTTCACAGCATTGATGCTGAGGATGAGTTACACTTTGAATGAAGCAACACCTGAAACACAAAATATAAGAGAAATTAGAAAAGAAACAACATTTTATTTAAAAACAATATGTAAATTAAGTTACAACAACTATGATATTATGTAAAAAAAAATGATCTTTTTGAAGAATGTTTTGGCAGCAGTGACAAGACATGAATCTTCAAATCGAAATCAATTCTTCATTTCTTCTATTATGAATTCGCTGGGTAATGACTTAGATGAAATTCCTTTGTTTCGTTAAAATTTTTTTTCAAGAATCACTCGTCCATAAATTGACCTTCTTTATTTTCCGAGGACCTGCAAAAAAACGAGTGTCTACCTGCAATAAAACATTAAATCATGGAGAAAGAGAGGTGATCGGGCTCCCCTAATCCAAGAATGATGCAAAAAACAACAAGTAGTTACTCTATATAACAAATCCATTGAGAAAATAACAAAGTAAAATTTATTTGTCACCTGCGGGAGAGCAGTGGTCGACCATACTATCTAGCAGTGTTTTAATCACAACTTCTTTGTTTTTCATCGAAATTGAGTGATTCCAAAGCCAAATGAGAGATAATTCAAAGTTTTATCTCCAGTAGCAACAGGTTTTAGAAATTCAATGATATGATATGTCAATTTTAGTTAGAACAACCTGCATAACATAGTCATTTTCAATTACCCAGCTCAGATCAACAGTTAATGTTTTAAGCGTAACTTTTTCGTTTGATGTCGGATTCGAATGATTCAAATTGGAAATGAAATTAGATTAATTTATTTATTTCCAATAGAAACAGGTTTTGAAGACAAGAAGAATTGATAGGTCAAATACTGTAAGGAACAGCCGGAAAGACATAGTTTTAAGGGTGTTGATTTACGATAGACAGTCAGTATTTTGATCATAAATTCCCCATACGATATCGAAAATGAGTGATTCAAATTGCATTGTAAACTAGATTCATAGGGGAATCTACCATAGTAACAGGTTTTAAAAATTCAAACATTTAGGCCTCCAAAAACTGACTGTCCCAACTCTGTTCCTGAGCTGCCCACTAGACATCCGGTCAATGTTTTGGTTCTAACTTTTTCGTTTCAAATCCAAATTGACTGATTCAAATTGGGTTAGAAAGTAGACATCAAGGGCTACCTAGGTTAGAAACAGGTTTTAAAAATATTCACTTTTGGTCCCTCAAAACATGACTGTCCCGACTGTTTTTCCAGAAAGTTCATCAAGCCCTCAAGCCAAAAAAATGATATTCAAGCATTTTTTCAAATTGGTGATAAAAATGAAAAATGAGTGTTTGTAGAACTTATTATTTCTATTATGATTCATCTACATACACAAATAAATTGAAATATTTATCACCGATGTTGATTTCGATAGCGTGTTGCAACAAAAAAACAACTATTTTTACAAAAAAAAAAAAACAAAATGCATTTATTTATGTTCTTATTTTATTTTATTTTTTCACTAACCTACTTTGATTGAAATATGAATATGACTATGTATAGGAGTACTTCCAATGGAACCATTTTCGAAATAAGGCTTTAAATATGTACATACCCAAATTTGAAAAATGCATGTTGATAAAAATTAGGGTATGAGAAGCCAACTTCCCTTGAAAAGATGTTGTCAAAAATTGTTGAAGTATAGAGTGATGCTGCAAACAAGTGATGGAATGAAACCAATCTTCAATATATCTTTTACTTTCTTGATTTCCCATAGCCATCATATCATGAAGTTCTTGAGCTTTTAAAATGACTTGTTGATGCATACTAAAAGAAACCTCATTTTCTTCCATAGCTTCTACAATTTTTGAATTTGAAACATTCTGAATCTCATTGTAAGTTTTCTCCATTGGTGCATGTGAGATAGAATGGGTGGGAAGGATGGGTAAATTTTGCAGTTCAACATTGTAAGCATGTTGTACTAGTTTATTGTGGTGAGGGTGTGGAATTAGTTGAGCAGGAAATTGTGTATGGAATGGAGCATTGTGATGATGTGGTTGGTTGGGTTGAGTGGATAAATTTGATATGCAAGCAGGATGTTGTGAAAGAGCCGGTGGAGAATATGGAGAATGTGCTTGTGCTACAAGATGAGGGAGAGTAGTCATGCAATCATAAGGTGAACCATGCCAAACTTGTAGATAAGATTGGTGGTTATATTGAAATTGATATGGCTGCCCTAGAACATGAGTATTCCATAATGGATTATGCAAGTAAGAGAATGGAGAAGAAGTGTTTTGAACCATACCTGTAGGCCATGATTTCCATGGTTTTGACCTTGTTGCAGCTTCCTCACCTCTTTGATATGATACTTCCATCCTAGATAAGGAAGAGTAACTATCTATGGGTTGCTCCTTTCGGTCATGAGGGAAAAACACTTCATCAAATTCTTCATTTTTATGAACCTGCAAAACGTCCAATTTTGAGCTTAGAGAGCTAATAAAATCAACTTTAAAATTTTCAAATAAATCATTGATTTCAGCTCTTATGTCTCCTATTCTGGTAGCAGATTTGGAAAAGAAAGAACAAACATCTCTAGAATTCTTACCAGCCTTGGAGATTCCTCTTGAATACCTTATGCACAACTCACAAACATCATCATATGATAAATGAAAAACATCACCTTTTCCTATCAGATTTAAGAGTTTTAAAAATTCATCTTTGATTCCTTTAAGAAGGAGTGTTTTTAAGATCTCTTTTTCCAAATGCTTATGCTTTGATTTTTGAAGGTTATAATGAAATCGATTTACATAGTCCTCCAAACTTTCATCTTCCCCTTGTATCATACCTAAAATATCTTCATTGGATTTGCAATAGTCTTGGTACTTCTTCAAGAATATGTTCTTCATGTCCTCCCATGATTGGATGCAATTCCCACCTAGGCTCATGAACCATCGGAGATCTGCTCCTTTTAGAGTAAGAGGAAACACTTTCAATCTTTGATCATTAGTACAATAATCATATCCTCTACAAAGTATTTTGAACTCAAATAAGAATGTATCTGGATCTTCATTTGCTAAACCATGAAAATTTGGTAAAGATGGGGGAATTGTGTGCATTTGTGTCACTCCTCCTAGATCTTTGATAGGAAATTCAAAAGTAGAAACGTGAGCCATTTCTTACCATAATATAAGATGTTTTTCATGTGTTTTTTCGAGGCTCCTTCTTCAAATGTTCCTGTCAATTAGTTAGTGAAATGGGTGGCGCTTACATCACCACTTGAGTGAAATCATGTGATTCATTTTTTTATTTTTTTTAATTTCTATATTTTTTCTAGTCATTCACACAAAAATTCAAACATCTATTTCTACACAAAAAATTAACAAATCTGCCGGAAAGTGGGCGGGGGAGCAGGGCTGTTACATGCTCCGTACGCAGGTTCTTACCTTCCGTTTTTAATACCCAATTCTCTCCTAGCAGGCACTCATCAGATTCACACTACTCTTTAGAAATGGCTACACTCTCCCCGACAACGGCGCCAAAATGTGGAGCGATAAAAAGGGTCTTTTTAACTCCTAATTACCTTCACATTAATTATCAACCCAGGGACGACTTTTTATTTCAAGAGTGTACTCAGTCTGAGGCGGCTATTTACTCAAGAGTAATTTTTTGCAGTATAGTGCTTAAAATTCAAAAGTAAATGAAAGCTGGAAACAAAATCTAATTGGAACAGCAAGAAATTGAAATGTTCTAAACTAAATCATTCACTCAAACAACCATCAATCGAGGATACAGTAGCAATAACTCATTCCTCTGGATATTGATGCAATTGAAATCAAACCGGAACAAGACAATCAATCTGGGAACGAGGAAGCAATAACCAATGTTCTCTACAGTTGAGAGTCCTGCTTTAAAGCAATTAAAAGGAAATAGAAATTAAACTAAAGCTGCCATTGAAAGTAAACTAGAAAAACTCTTTAAAAGCACTCTTGTAATGAATCAACAGAAATGAACAGCAAAGCTTCATCTAACAAAAATGATTTATTAATGGAAAGGAATAGCAATGCTAAAATACTAGAATTAAACAACAATCTTAAATGGAACCGAACAGCAAAACTAAGTCATTAGAAAGACACAACAACTATAAATGTAATTGAATCAGCAACCTATCAGCATGAACATTAATCACAGTTATTGAAGCAACATCAATCGTAGTTGTAATTGAATAGTAACTTAATTGAACAACCATTGCAATTATAACTGAGTAGTAATTAAATGAACCATAGTCTTAATTAGATAGCGCAGCATTAGATCAGAATTATCAGCAGGACATTTTAAGTTATAATTAATAATTCTATCACTCACGCAATCCAATTATGATTTCAATATAACAAAGCAATTCTGCGAAATGTTCATAAACAAAAGATCACTGAACAAAACAATTTAAAGAAATGAAAAGGAAATCAAACCATCACACGGCAGCAATTGTAAAGATATGATACACAGCAGCAGCGTACTCCACCAGAGGCTGGGCCCTTAGCCGCCAGCGGACGCTGCTGGGTTACTTCAGAATGAAAAGAATGAACAGCAACTCCCAAATCATGTATTAATCAGCAAATTTTGGAATCATTACAACAGCAAAGGCTTGAGAATTACAGCATGCAACAATCCCTATCCTATCATGAATAATCCACCATCATTCTTCATCATTTTTCCATCATTTTTCATCCCCAAATCATCCCCAAATCATCCCCATCTCTGATCTCTGTTTTCATTTAAATAGAGAGAGATCAGAGAGAAGTTACAATAAAGATAAGTATAACATGATTTCTATTACAAAATTGGATTTTTTCCAACCAATTGATAAACAAGAAGATATATTTCCATCCAGCTTTCAACAAGAGCAAGACGAATTTGGCTTTGCAGCTGAGATTTGGAGGACGGTCGCAACAACAAATCTCAGAAAATCGTGCTCAAAGAATCCTGTGTTTCTCTCAGTAAAAGCCGAATTTGGGCAAACCGTTCTTTGAATAAATTTAATTGGGTCCGTTCTGGACAAAACCCATGTTCCGGATTTTCCAGATTCTGCTTCATTTGCTCGAAATCGCAACCGCAAAACCGTCACTTCTTATTCCAGCGAATTTCTGAGTTGGCACTTTTAATGATCAAATCTTCAATCTGGAAATTATCTTGGAGGCTAAAAATGGTGAATAATGTTACAACTGATTTATTAAAACTATCATTGATAAAATCATGTATAATCATCAATTTATTAGAAATAAAGGAGAATAAATAATATTCATTCATAGAAGCATAAATCATCATAAAATGGATTTATATAATAAATTATAATAAATGACATGATGAAGAATAGTAGAAATTGGTGGAATAAGTGTTCAAGGCTAACAGTGACTATTTGAGGAAATATAACTTTCTATAGCTTCCTTTCCTTTGTTAACCATGGAAACTATCTTGGTTTCATCTCCTGAATCGGATCCAAGATCTTTTTGTGTAGTGGAAATCATCTTTTATTTCCCTTTGTTATTTGGTTTCTTAGGCCTTATTTCAGGATTTAGTTTCCAACAATGGGCTTCATCATGCCCCTCTTTGGAACAATTTTTGCATGTAATTTTATCCCCTTCTTTTTTAACACTTGCATTCTTCTTTCCCTTCCATTTTCCTCCCTTCTCTTTTCCCTTACCCTTGAATGGATTCTTCTTACTACCTTCTTCAGAAATGTTTTTACCCCTTGCTTCAATATGCGTGGCTTGCACACATACTTCATCTAAGTTATTTGGGTTAAACATAGGGATAGTGTGTTTTAAGTAGGAATGTGAACCTCCTATATATTTCAAGAGTGTATCTTGTAAATTTAAGTCTAATGCGCATATAGGCTAATGGATAAAACTCTTTTTTAATGAAAGAAATGAATTCAACCCAATAAATGGAAATATTACCATGGATTCACATTTCCTCTTATGTCTTTGCCTCCCACCAAACAAGTGCTTATACTTCTAGCCTTAATGAATCCAGTTGTATTTTGATATCGTCTTCTTGTAGATTCTAAATTCTGCAGTAAACTTCCAATTGACGAATCCAATTGTCTAATCTTTCAGCATTAACTTCTCCATTGTATGCGGGAAGTTCAAATTTGATGTCCAACTTGAGTAACAGAATCTTTCCTTTTGGGATCTTGGAATGTGTATGGGTATGAGTTTTTGTAGTGGATGTGGAAGATGAAGATGTTGATGAGGATGATGAAGATGATGATGGTGGAGAGGGAGGTGGCTTTCCTCCACTACCTTCTAAGCTCCTCTCTTCCTCCTTTTTACTATTTGAAGATCCTTCTCTATGAGGGTGTTTTTAACCTTCTCCAGTTTCCTTTGACATGAAAGCTTCATACATAACTTTCACCATCCTTTGCATTTCTTTGAATTCCCTCTTTACATCCTCTTCTTCAAAATGTTCATGATTTCCTTCATAACCTAACATTTTGGCTGTAGATTCAAGCTCAATCTCTGCAGCTTGTATCTCTTCAACCACGTAAGCCTCTTGTGCAATTGGTTCCTCTTCTATCTCAACTGTTGGATATGGAATTTGAGGTGCTTCAAGTGTTGCCTTGAGTGGTCCTTTGGGTGAGGATGATGCCTTCTCAACCTTCTTCCTTCTTGTCCTAAATTTAGGACTACCTATCAGTACCTTCCCTTCTCCTCTCTGCAATATCAACCTTGTAAGCATCATAAAATTTGCAACTATTAAAACCCTTTAAGTAAAGAAAGAAAGCAACCTTGTGCTCTGATACCAACTTGATCTGAAAATGATTGCTAGTTATTGTTGTGCTAGTATCATATCAGGTATAAACTTTTCTTTGCCTAGTTTTACTTATCCTTTATAGGTTTTTTTATGAGAATGTGATTGTCAAATTAGTGTACTTGGTGAAATTATGAGTTTGTCATAATCTTAGAAAGAATAATTTTGAATGACTGAATAGAAGAAATATCAAACACACATAACAAAGCTCAACACATAGAATTTTGATAAAGGATTTCACCCCTCCTGGGCTACATCTCCTTGGTCCAGCTTCATAGTGTGGGCCTTTTTATTAGCTTCAAGTGTGCTGAAATTGATATTAAAAGCTTCAAAACCTTTTTTAACCTATTCCAATGAGTTTAAAACATCATAATATCCCAAAAATGACTATTTGTTTGCTGAATTTGGACTCCAGATGCCTTGGCAATGACCCCATCACCTGGTGGCCTTGGCCTTCAAAAATATTAAAATGCACTAAAACACCTGTAGATGACCTTTTATGCCTCTGAAACCTACTTCATTGAGTTCCCAGCATGCCAATTAGCCTATAATGCCTCTTTTTGAGCTCTATTTGGGCGAAAATTGGATAAGTTATGACCAAAACTGTCTTTCCCACTATTTCTCCACTAAACTTGGAGAGACTGCCAGTTAATTTCCCAAATTTGGCAATTCTGCCTTAATTGGCATTGTCGCTATTTCTTCCACCAGGTTAATTCAGGATTAACTTGAGTTTAAGTCATGCTTATCTTATCGATAAGCAGACTTTAATACTAGTTTAGCGCTAAGCGCAATTTGCACTAACACTCGGATTAACTTAACATACTTCTGTGTTATTGATGTTTAAACGCGCATTAATCAGGTTTAATAATTATTTCATTACATTGGGTGGAGCCCTTGGTCTTCAGTGCAAGGTTCCATGGGAGGGGGCTAGCCCCCTCCAACCCCCAACTCTGGCATCACATTAATTGAAGTAGATGCGACAACCTCTATGGTTAAGAACCATGAGATAGAGGAGTTGGTGTGAGGCATGGGCAGTAGGCAGAAGGTCAGGGTTTCGAGCCTAACCTCCCTATCCAACCCTGCTAGATTGTCACCACGGTGATATGTAGCGTCGCTCCACTTGGTAGTTAACTCCTCCTCCAAAGTTAGCTAGAATATGCCATATTATAGAGTTAACATAGTTTAAAACCATATGTTATATAAGATTTGATATTTGGATAATATAACTTGAACCATATGAATTTGCACCTTAGAACCAACATGTACTACCATGGTATGCCATGGGGGGGGTACGTGGCATGCCACGTGGCCCTTCCCCATTGGTTGTACCATCACCATATAAAAATAAATTCCAAGTTAATAAAGTTCAACTTAGACTTAGGAAAAAAATTCTCTTCCTAGTCATCATTGGAAAATATGGTGATGCCACTTGGCACGATGTCATTGGATGTTTCTAGAGGAAATTCCCTGAAGCTGATTGTACCTGCCACACCATCTGTGTACCTGTTCTACTCCTTTTTTACCTATTGTGGAAAACAAACAATAGACCATAACTCACTCATACGAACTCGGATTTCAATGAAACAAGTTGTGCTAGAATCCTGGCGAAAAACTCTATTCGGTCATCCAGGTTCAAAGCAATTTTAAGCACTTTCAATTTTTAGCTAAAAATTGAGCCTTAGATCAATTTATAATTCCTGCAACTTGGGTTTTTCTATTCATTACAGTAAATTTGTTTCATTCTTTCCTTTCATAAGAATTCGATGAATTTATGCAAGTGAATGTTCCTTAGCAAATAAAAGTATTTTTAATACCAAGAGTTAAAATCCTAGGAATTAAATATGCTTTGTTAACTGATGAATGAACGTTGTTACAACACGTTGATCTATGCCTGCACTCTATATTTTTAAAATGAAAGAATTAAAACTTAAATCTGAATAGTTAAAGTGAACCTTTCTGAGTTAACAAAGATTAAAGGAAAATATGGTTTATTTGAGTAACTATTACGGGGATAAATCCTGTTGTCATACTTAAGTAATTTATTTCACTGCATTGAAGAAATTGTGCTTTGAATTTTGAAGATTGTTTTATTTTAAAGTCTATTTTCATTGTAAGATTCAATTTGGTTGAAGCATTCTTTTGCGTGTGCAAGTTATTTCAGAATTATGTTCGCCTTTGCAAATTCTTTTCATATATTAACACACCCTTTCATTTCTTCCAAAAGTAATTGGAAAACTTGTTGTAGGAATCTCTATTCCAATACATGAACCAATATCCTGTTACAAGAACAGAGTGTTCGAAGCTTGAAGCTTAGAGCCCCTACACAAAGACATAAATCTCCAGTATAAGTGTAAAAGATACTTCCCGCACATAAGCCTTGTACCTGTATTAGTGCAAGAATATTGCAGGAGTATAGGAATAACAACTTAGTGCAGGAAGGAAAATCCTTAAAGAAGGCATATATTTCCAAGGGAACACTTGTGAACTTGCCAACACCCATACTGGAGATAAACATAGAATTTAATCTCAGCAAACAATATTGTTTACAGTAGTGTGGAAGTTCCTTTATTTGGTTTCTTCACAAAGTACTTTCTTTCACATTCCGGCACTAGAATTTCTTTGGTGTAAATTGTTGTTTGATCTTTCTTTTCAATTTTGCAAGATCTTGATTAAATAAGTAGGAATAGAGATAGGAAAAGTTCATACCATTTTTGGCATTTCCCGTGCTTTATCTCTAACTTTACGAAACCCCCAGGTTAACAATTAAGTGTTGAAGGAAGTTTTCTTAACTGCAATTCCTGCACCCAACATTTTGGCATTGTTGCCGGGGAGGCGATTTGAATTGGTAAGAATTTTTGTTTTCTGCAATAGGGGTAAGTCTTCTATTATTTTTTCTGCAGTGTGCTTCTATTTTTTGAAGGAATTTATAGGTGTTGAGTTATATTTTTTTTTTGCAGCATTTTATTGAGTTTTGTTTTGTCATTTTTTGAAAATAATGCCTAAAAGGGGTAGGGGTCCGAAGCCCACTAAGGGCCCAGGAAATACTATTAAATCTGAAATTAATTCTCACATTGGGCCTAATTTTGCAGGCAAAAAGTCCAAATAGACCCAGACTCATCAAACAGGAACTATCTACTTGGACTCTGGCAACAGTACTCCAGGTGGGACACAACCCACGAAGGGGAATAAGGAGACTATTATAACCCATAGTCAACCTTCTTAGCATGTTGAAAGTGGTTCACTTGGAGGAAAAATACTGCAATATCACGAGGACCATGCAGAGGGAACTGGGGAAAATCAGGTAAATGAGGAACAATCCACTTTTGGATTTCCAATTGTGGATCCTGACATAGTTGTGCAAATGAAAAATATTCCACCATCAGCTCTTCCTCATTTCTATGGTAAGGTACATGAATACCCAGACTCTTTTCTATTTGAGTTTGATTTTTTGTGTAGGAGCTATGATTATTCATCTGATGCTCAGAAATTAAAGTTGTTTCTTGCAACTCTCAAGGATACAACATTATGATGGTTCATGGGACTAAGGTGAAACACTATAGCTTCTTGGGAGCAGATGAAGAGAGTGTTCTTGTCAAAATATTAGGAATATTGTAAAACTATATATATTCAAGATGAAATCTTTAATATTGTGCAAAATAATGATGAGACCCTAGAGGACTACTTAGAGATATTTTTGTATATCCTCCAAAGGTCAAAGCACAAATTTGATCTGAGTACCATTAGGACCTTGTTCTTACGTGGGCTTATTGATGATGCTAGGAATAATTTAAATAGGTTAGGATAATGGGATATTGCCCAGAAACCTTTTGATCAAATCTATGACTTCTGGAGGAAATTCTCAAGGAATCATATAGATCCGGTAAAGGAATTTGAAATAGAAATAAGAAAATCGAATCTATTGATGCTATGATTGTTGGATTGGAGAACAAAATGGGCAATATGAAAATTGAAATAATGAATACTATTAGCAAACAAATAGACTCTTTGAAATTCCAGCAAAAACTTGTAGAGGAACAAGATTCATTATCTATTTTTTGTCCAAAATGTAGAAAAAACATATTTTAAGAGAATGTCATCTTGATGTTAAAGGAACTAATAAATGTGCAATTTGTGAAAATAACCATGCCATGGAAAAATGTCCCTCCATACCTGGGATGAAATTTGTATTTAAAGGAGGAAACCTGAAGCCAAATCATTGCATGTTATGGGAGCACGAAGAAACTGGCCTCAGGTAAGTGCAGGTATGGCTCCTGAACTCCCACCACATTTTTTTAGCTATAATGCACATCCATATTCTTATCCTAACACTAATCACTCTCAACATTGGCAGCATGGGAACCAATATCATTATGGACAACCCTCCCAATATTGACAACAAGGATAGATAGGGAAAAACCATTTACACCATTCCTATCTTGCACCTATGAAATCATACTCACCTACATATGCACCTTACCCAATGCCACAACTGTCATTGCCCCAGCTGAGTAAGCTTATGCCACCATTACCTTTGCCTCCACCATTTTGACCTCCTCGACTGCTTGCCCAACTCATACCAAATCCCAATAACAAAGCGGTACAAATGATCCATTCTATGAACCGGCTTCTTCCATCAAGATATCGGTCTATGCCAGTTGTTGTCAATGATCTCCAATTGAGATCAGGGAAGATAGTAATCTCAAAAAAGTAGAAGCAACCTATGGTGAATATCGGAGAGAAAGGTGAGGAGGAAAATCCTAGCCATTTTTTGATATATGTCACCATTAAGCCCGTCCCCATACCTCCAGAGCCTTTTCCGTCCTCCTCAAACCAGCCTCCCTATCCAAAGAGGCTAGTTGTGGAGAGGAATGACCCCATTCCTAAGTTTAGTCTAGATAATTATGAGCTTAGGAATATTTTTATAAAGGTACCTTTTCTCCAAGATATTAAAGAGATCCCCATATGAACAAAAATCATTAGGGAAATTTGTCTCAAGAAGCCAGGAAGGAGAATATTAGAACCCCGAACTATTAAATTTGTTGGAAGAGCAGCAGATTTAATGCCGAGATGTATGCACATGGAAAAATATACTTCCCCGGAAACCATGTTGGCTCTGTTCAGATAGGTGATGTCCTTGTCTTTAATGTGCTTATATACCTAGGGGAAACCATTAATGTTATGACCAAGAAAGCCATGGATGAACTTGGACTGATCCACATTCGTCCTACTCCCACCGTGCTTGAATTGGTAGACATCTCTAAAATCAAGCCAGAAGGAGTGTTGGATGATGTCATTGTTTCATTAGATTCTTGGGAATATACCACAGACTTCATTGTGTTTCAACCAAAGAATCATGTGGGAGGACATACCTTGATCTTGGGACGACCATGGCTTGCTACGGTCACTGCTTACATTGGATGTCGTTCAAGTGACATGTATATTTCCTATGGAGATTCTAGGAAGAAGGTCACCTTATATCCACCCACTAGATCCATCCAGGAGCTACGAGACACTTTGTGGCTAGATTACATTAGTTATGAGGAGAATCATTCTGTCTCTATGTTACATCATTGTGCTGAGTCCTCACAATGGGTGAGATACAGGACTACTTGAACAATCTAGACACCATGCTCAATTTTGATTCATTGAGCCAAATTTTTAGTCTAGATTTTTAGGAAAATAAAAATTCTCAACCTCCCTCACCACCATCTCTAGCAACACCTATGTGTACTCTTGAGCCCGATACCACTCTTTTTGAGATCAGACTAGGAAAATATTTTCATCTCAGTTCATACTTGGATTCATCCCAGCAAGAGTAGCTTGTGAATTTTTTGTGAAACCATCTCGATGCCTTTGCATGGGGTTACGAAGATATGAAAGGCATCCCTCTTGAAACCTGTACTCACCACATCTATATTCAGGATGGACCCTGGCCTGTCTAACAACCCCAAAGGTGTATGAACCCAACTCTAAGAGATGTTGTAAAAGAAGAATTGCAAAAGCACTTGGATGTTGATTTTATCTATCCTATTTCTGACATCCAGTGGGTCTCTCCATTGGTGTTACTCCAAAAAAAATATGGGAGATGGCTCATTTTCAATTAATATAGAGAATTGAACAAATCCACTCTTAAGGATTACTTCCCCCTTCCTTTCATCGTTCAGGTGCTTGATACCCTTGCTGGTAAGAAGTACTTCTTTTTTTTAGATGGCTTTAGTGGTTATAACCAGATACAAATCGCACCTAAGGATCAAGACAAAGCCACCTTTACATGTCCATGGAATACATTTGCTTACCTAGTGCTTCCCTTTGGGCTATGTAATGCCTTGGCTACCTTTCAAAGGGCAGTCTTGACCATTTTTGATGACCTTGAGTGTGTTGAAATCTATATGGATGACTTTTCTTTGTTTGGTGATTCATTTTAGGGGGTCCTCAAAAATCTAGAAAAGGTGCTTCTTCATTGCTAAGAATCTCATCTTGCCTTGAGTGATAAAAAGTGCAGATTAATGTGCAAGGCAGGAGTGTTTCTTGGCCATCTTATTTCTAACAAAGGTATCTAGGTTGACCCCGCAAAGATAGAAATTATTCGGAGTCTTCCTGCACCCAAAACTCAAAGGGAAGTGAGAAGTTTCATAGGACATGCAAGATACTGTGGGAGATTCTTTGAGAACTTCTCTAGGATAGCTACCCCCATTTTCTAACTTTTAGATAAGGATTGTGAGTTTTCTTGGTCCACATCTTGCCAACAGTCCTTTGAGACATTGAAGGAAAAACTTGTACAGGCACCAGTTTTGAGAGGACCAAATTGGTCCCTGCCATTTCATATTTCCTCCGATGCCTCAGAGATTTCCATTGGAGAATATTTAGGATGGGGGGAAGACAAACAATCCTATGCTATCTACTTCATCAACAAAAACGTGTCACCCGCTGAACTAAACTACACAGTTACTGAGAAAGAGTTTTTAGCTGTAATTTTTGCTATTAATAAATTCAGACACTACATTACAAGGTATGCAGTCTTTGTGCATACTGATCATTCTGTAATAAAATATTTGATGAATAAACCATTAACTAGTGGTAGAGTGATTAGGTGATTACTATTATTGCAGGAATTTAATATTACTATTGTTGATAGACCAGAAAAATCTAACGTAGTAGCTGACTATATTTCAAGATTAAATAATCTTGGTGAAGTAATTCTTGTCAATAATGACTTCCATGACGAACATATTTTTGTTGTGTCAATGAAATATCCATGGTTCGTTGACATAGATAACTATTTAGTCATCGGAAAGACACCACCTCACTCATCTGCTCTTGAAAAGAAGAATATTATACAGAAAAGTGTTGCATATTCTTGGGTTCAAGGAGACCTCTTTTGGACCTTATTATCCGGAGGTTTGTAAGAGAGGAAGAAGTGTTTGAAATCTTAAAAACTTCTCATGATGAACCTTGCAGAGGCCACTTCACTGATAATCGTAGTGCATACAAAATTTTACGAGTTGGCTATTTTTGGCCCTCCTTATTTAAGGATGCCAAACAATATGTCAAGTGATGTGATGGTTTTCAGTGAATGGGCCAACCCAATAAAACCAATGAAATGCCTTTATGTCCTCAGGTTATGATTGAGCCTTTTGAAAAATGGGCTATTGATTTCGTAAGGCCAATAAATCTGACATCATTAAATAAAAATCATATTTTGGTTTGTACAAATTTCGTTACAAAATGGGTAGAGCCTAAATTTGTTTCTTTTGCTACTGAAAAAGTTGTTGTTAATTTTATTTTTATTGAAATATTTAATAGATTTGATGTGCCTAGAGAGATTTTTTCTTAAAATTTTCCGTAGTTTATTTCTAATCTGGTACAAGGTGTGATGGAGCAGTAAAAAATTCGATATAGGAAATCCACGTCGTATCACCCGCAAGCAAATGGTCAAGTGAAGTCCACAAACAACGTAATTGAGTCCATCCTCACAAAGATAGTGAACATGCATAGAAAGGATTGGGCTAACATATTACCAGAAGCCTTGTGAGCATACCGAACCACTTGGAGGAAAAACACTAGATATACACCACATGAGCTAGTATACAGGAAACAAGTCCTTTTGGCGATAGAATTCCAAATCAAGACATTCACGACTGCAGTACAATTGAGGCTAGATCTCTCTGAAGCACAACAACAGTGCCTCCTACAACTGAATGAGGTAGATGAATTTCGAAGGGATGTTGTTCAGCAGAACATATTGGTTCAATAGCAGTGCAAGAAGTGGCATGACAAGTCCATCCAGAAGAAGCAGTTCCAACCAGGTGATTGGGTACTCCTTTAAGATTCCAGATTCAAATATTTTAAAGGGAAATTCCATAGACGTTGGATGGGAACTTATGAGGTGGTCGAATTGTTTGAAAACGAAGTGGTAGAAATCAAAACTATTGATGGACGGAATTCAGTATTCCTAGTGAATGGGCATAGATTGAAGGTATACTTTTAGCCCCTCACTAAAGGAAACTTTATGCAGCAAGTCCAACAAAAATCTGAGAAGGAGATGGTAGGTGGCAACACAAACCTATTGAAAATATAATTCTTTATTTTCCTAAATATATATATATATAATAAAAATAATAAAAATAATAAAAATTCTTGTAATTATGAAAATCAGTTAACTAACATGATTGTAGAAGGATCAGCCTGAAAACCAGCATGCTGGAAGGAAGATCAAAATTTCAATAAAAATGGAATGTTGCTTGATTCTTAGATGTGTTTTCTATCACCAGGAAGAAGCAGGTTCGAGTAGGAACTGATCCCCTACCTAAGTTTGGGATAGTTGGCACGGAGATCTTTATTCAAACAACGCTCAACTCCCGCTACATTGACTTTTTTTGGCACCAGTGCAGGCAGATTTTAAAGGTAAAATTTTTCACTTCTTCTACTTCTCATTTCGTAATTTCCTGCTATTTTTCTTCTTCTATTCCTGCAATGAATTACCCTCCTTTTTCTTCTAAGAAAACTATCCCTATCCAATTTCGTGTTTCCCTCTTTCCCCCTGAATTTTTTTCTCAAATCCCTTTTTCGTTTATCCCTCTTGGTGGTTTCATTCCTAGAATCCCTACCATGATATTACTTCCCATTCTAGAAATTACCCTTTCCCACTTCTTTTGTTTTCCCTCATGGGTCGATTAAAGGATCTGATGTGAATTCACAAGTCAGATCGGAAGGCATGCTTAACACCAAAGAATGGCGAATAAAACCTCCCTTGTATATTCAGGCAATTTTTTTTTCCAACCAATGAGTCATACTCTATTAGAATTTCTCTTTGTCCCTTTTTCTCTTCGATGCTACAGAGATCCCTGGTGCAGGAATGTGTGCTTAGTGCAGGCATGTTTCAATGCAGGCACGCGCCCGATGGTGCAAACACATGCAAGAATGATTAACGCAATGCAGAAATACCTAGTGCAAAAATGTGCATTGGAAAGTATATCTTTATTTTATAATATTTTTGCAGATACAATGACTTCCCCATCAATGGGCGATGACATCTAATTATTTGAATTATGGTTAAGACTTTTCTTTTACACTTACTAATTCAGGAAGAAATAATTTTAAGTACAAGATTTTTTAGGTCATGAAGTCTTATCTTTTTAATGAGTATTGAAGTACATCTTATGTCAATTATAAAGAAAATGTGGGATAGTACACATTCACCCGAAACCCAACACTTACCTCTTTTTGAAAATATTTTTCATCACCTATCAATGATGGCCTTACCTCATAATATGATCGTGCATGACCGTTACACTGAATTATCACTAAAACCTCTACCTTTTCCAATCATCCTCGCCTACCTGTACTGGACTGATACGTGTGTGCATTAGTCCCGAAGGAATAATGATGGAGCATTATTGGATGGAAGAGGTTCAATAAGGTGGTGGGTGGATGACTCTATCATCATAAAAATCTCGTCAGGCCCTTTGAACTCCTCAGTGTGATATATTTTCTACAGAGAATTGGAGTGAATTCAAACGGAGATGGTGCATGTGAGAAATGAACCATTATTTGTGAAGGAAATAGAGAAAATAGTTGAGTATCGAAATAGTCTTGGACTGTTGCAAGAATCGGGATTTTTCCCATTTCTGCAAAATTTCGATGGATTCGATACAACCGTAGCATTGGAATTTGCAAGGACATTTGAGGGAAGTTGAGCCAAGGCAGGCTCACTGGAATTTGAGGTCACAAAATAATCCATAGCTCAGGCTACAGGCTTATCAACCGCGGGAGAAAAATGGTTTAAGAAGGAGAAAATTGAGAAGAAAAGGTGGCGCAGATTTGTGGTCGATCAGAACCTAAAAGTCGATTGGAAGAAAGGACTTCCGCGCAGCGCCATACTAAGGAGATGGTGAGATCTCATGTATATATTAAAAAATTTTATTACCTACAATGGACGTTATTCATTAACATTCTTATACCATATTTGTTTGCTATTACACTTTGAGTCAGGGAAACTTATCAATTTTCCTTATTACTTGCTCAAAAGCTTGGAAAAAATGGTGAAAGGTGTTCAGAAAGGGGAAATGAGTCGGGTTTCATGTAAATTGTATCATCATGGGTTGATCACGATTCTGGTTAAGAAGGAGCTGGAGGTCAAAGGAATGACTTGGAAGGAATTTTTTAAGGATTTCCAGGGATGAAGTATAGGGAAATCGTCCGAGAAAAATCATGCAGCCAAGAAAATAACAACAGAGACTTTGACTCTGCACCCTACCAAGACAAAAAGCAAGAAAATACTGGTGCAATCATAGGATCAACCTGTCAAAGAAATTTTGCCCTCAATGAGAATAATGACCAGGAACTTGGCTAAGAGAGGGACTGCCTCTTTGGGGGTGAGTCACAATCAGTTGAGCTCCCTGATTTTGTTAGACGAGTCACTACCGGCTTCACCCAGAGGTCATAATCTCTTGATTCTTGCAGAGGTAGTGGCTCGTACTGTGGTTAATGAAGGTCATGAAGAGAAGGAGGAAAACATACCCTTGTCGGCCTTACTTCATACGTTAAATAAAATAAAAGTGACACTGAGTGCAAGTAGAGAACTGACAAAGGGTCAGGAAGATGATGAGGCGCAGCATATTGAAACCCTAGATGATTTTGAAGTACAGGGTACTGAAACCCCTGATGAGATAGATGCATAGGGTATTGAATCCCTTGGTAAGATTTATGTGGAGGGTATTGAGACCTTTAGCAATATTGAAGTTTTGGGCTTTGAAACCCTTGATGAGATTGAAATACAAAAATTTGGTGGCCAAGATAACTTTGACCCTGGAAATGATGGTACATGTTTAGATTCAATTGCAGAAAAGATGCTTGCACCAAACGAGTTGGAAACAGAGAAATCCACCCTCTATCTGAAAAATCAGATAGAAGAGCTCGAGCAGCGAGTTCATGACTTGGAAGCATCAAACCAATCCATGAAGGAGAATGATACAATGTAGAATCAAGGAAAAACGAAATTGGCAGAATAAGTCAAAGAACAAAAACGACAAGTCAAGATATGGAAATTTCGGGCCTCAAATTGCTATAAACGTCTTAAAAAAGTGACCCAACGTCTTAAGAAGGCTCGAGGTAAGAAGATGAATATAGTGAAAGCAGGGTTCAGCGTATAAGTTCAAGATCAAAGGGAGACTACTTATTTTTGGGTTTTTGCAGCAGGTAAAGGTTGTGTGAGGAGACAGAACATCCTAGCGATGGGAGGATGTTGGTAGGCCAAAATACTTCATTTTTAACCCCTTTCCTACTTCAAAACCACAATCATAAACCTCTGTTTTACCCTCATAAACTTCCTTATTCAGTCACTATTCCAAGAATCCTGTCTATCCCTGCACTAGTTTTATATTTCATATTTAAGGTTTATCAAGTACTTAATTATTCATTTTAATAGATTTTATGCCTTTGATATTTCTTGAAACTAATATTTTCCTTCCTAAAGTATTTGATTGATCTGGATTTATGCAAGAACGCAACAGAATGCACATATAACCATAAATACAATATGCAGTAGAAATAACACTTCATTTCATTAATATCAAAGAACTGAAATTTGTTTACAGACAAAATGGAAATAAACTAGCTAGGGCGTTGGTTGTTTATCTCTCAGAAGAGATGTGGAGGATACAGGCCTCTGAACTGTGTTACAATGAGGCTTGCGGGCCTATTTATTATAGAGAAACAATGGAAAACCCTAAACATCCAAAAACCTAACTCTAGGAGATAAAGCGCCAAAACTATGGCCCCGTTTGGGTAAACTGGTGTTCCAACTTCCTAGGGTCATAACATTGGCATATTATCTCTTTTTGATGCACATGATACATCGTTAGAAATATCTATCTGAGGACTACAACTGCTAACGATGAATATCGATTATGAATTGGAATCATATTTTCCAAAGGCGCGATGCCCAAAAAAACGTCGTTTAGGGCCTCAAAATGGCTCCAGAAGTTTAGGACTCAAAAAAACTACTAAAAATAGTAAGTTGTGCCGAAACTGAAAAACTGAAAGAGACAATGGTGGGGCCCCAGGCCAGTGGCCACCAATATCCACATGGATCATTTCTCCCCCCTTAGGAAGCAATGGTCTCCATTGCGTTGAGTTCCTCCACGATATGAGGAAACTTCTGTTGAAGTTGGTCCCCAGTGAACCAATCGCCTTGGTGCAAGAGTTGGCCAGCTTTGACAACCCAATACAGTTGGATCTTCTATTGGCGAGTGTTCTAGATTTGCATGTCCTTGATACAATCTGTGGTGGCTTGTTCCATGCAGTCTGGGTTTAACTCTATTGGTGTGAGTTGTTCTTCAATGTCAGAGGTGTCCAGTAGAGGTGGGAAGTAAGGATGAAGGCAGTCCACATTGAATACTAGGTGCAGACCAAGGAATGGTGGAATACTGAGATCGAAGGAATTTTTCCCTACAACCTTGGTTATGGTGTACGGCCCATATGGGAGTGAGTGAAGCTTGCAATGGGGTCTAGTGAGGCACTCCTTCTGCAAATTTAGCCACACTTTGTCGCCCACCTGGAATTTGTGTGGCACCCAATGTTAATCATGTCATTGCTTTTACTTAGCATTGGCTCTATCCAATATGTCATGAACCTATTAGCAGATGTGTTGAATGTGCTCGATGAAGTTGTTTGCTTTGTTAGCTTCAGACTCGACATGAGCCAAATTGGCCCAAGTAGCCACAAATGGCATGGCAACGTTAATGGGACATAGCGGTTGTAATCCTAAACCCACCTGAAAAGGGTTGTGGCTAGTTGAGTAGTGGAGAGCCCGGTTATAACTATGTTGTACATAGGCCCGAGGCTCTCATCCCATGTGCGTGGATGCTTTAAATTGTACATGCGCAGAATGTGTACAATCATCATGTTGATGACCTCTGTCTGGCCATCAGTTTGGGGATGGAAAGTTGTGGACTTGGTGAGCATGGTGTCCAACATTGAACAGAGGCTTGACCAAAATTTGTTGAGGAACTTGCTGTCCTAATCTGGTATGATAGACTGTGAGATCCCAAAGTGCACCCACACTTGTTCAAAGAAGAGTTTAGCAATGGCTTCTTCTGTGATATTCTTCTTGTAGGCCGCCATAATGGCCAACTTTGAGAATCTGTCGACGACCACTAAAACACAGTCGTTTCCATGCTTAGTAGAAGGAAGGCCCAACACGTAATACATGGAGATGGATTCCCAAGGTCAACTAGGGGTAGGTAGCGGAGTATATAGGCCTTGCTTCTTGATGTTCGGTTTGGAAATGGCGCAAGTAGTGCAGGATTTGATGTACTTCCCGACATCCTGTCGAAGGTTCGACCAATCGAAATACTTCTATAGTAATGCCACTATTTTCTCGACCCTGAAATTCCCAGTGACTCGACTGTAGTGTGCTTCCCATATCATCTTGGCATGCTCGCTTTAAGGAACACAAAGGTGTCCCAAGTGACATAACAGTGCATCTTGGAGGTGAAATTTTGGAACTTGCGTACCCCCCAAGAGTGCCTTGTATGTGTGGCCGAATTCTGGATCTCTCTTGTAGAGAAGCAGCCAATCAGAAGTCTAGTTCCCACAAGAGTTGAGAACGGTGGTGTTGATGGGAAAAATTGTACGGCCGACAACAAAGGAGGTCTCCCTGGTGAAAGGTCCCAATTAGACCTCACACTGTTTGGGATAGGAGCCCCATCCGGTATGTGGGCCCGGCTACTGCCATAAGTGTTTCCACTCTTGGTTGTCGGAAGAGAAGATGATGGAGCGGAGGAAAAGATGAAATGACCAATCAATGAAGCAAAATCATCCCAAGATTAACGAACCATAAACAAAGATACAAGCAAGTCTAAGCAGCAAAAATAAAAAGGAGGTATGTCGTGACTGGGGTCAGTGAGCCGGAAAAACCAGTCAGACATACATGAAAGAAATCACGCCAAAAAATAACTACAAAGTAGTTCACAATAGATCACCGACGTGCAAGGAAATAATAAACATCGATTCAAGAGAAAACATATATGCAACCACTGTGAATTAGTTCATAACCAATTACATGCAAGAAAGCATCCGCACAACATAGTGAAATATTAGACAACTAGTACTATCACCACAAACAAGCACGTAGATCAGTGTCGGAAAGAGAATATATTATTTATGTTATTGCAATGTCAAATATGTGTTTACAACTCATCAAAACCAAATAGTGGAACACGGGCTATTCATCTCAATGCATGATACAAAACCCTAACCTCGCTACCTCTCTCTCTACTTGATACCAAGAGCTGGGTGCCTTTAGCTCTCAAGCAACAATTCCTCTGTCATACTTGCTTTCATTGTCGAGCTAAAAGTCCCTTGAATCCTTTCCCGAAGTTGTACATATAGGCTGAGATGACTCTTGATTTGCCCTTAACTCTTGGTCTTCTCGACTATTGGGTTGGCTTGTGACTTAGGCCATTTGCGACCTGCAACCTTGAGCAATATACGAAATGTGACCTTGAGCAATCTACGACCTGCGACCTTGAGTTACTTGCAACCTGCATTCTTCTTTCAGTGATCTCTGGATTTCACAGCAATATTCCTTATCCTGCATCTTTGTCTTGTGAAAGTGACCAGGTGCCTTTGAGCTTAAAGTGAGTTTCTTGGGGATTTGTGAGAATCCACCTCGCTTTGAAAAGGGCCCACTTGCGTACTGGGAAAAACTTTGGCTCCTCGTGCAAACCAAAAGCTTCCATCTGCAATCACATAGCCTAGGATACATGTCTTCATGATCTAATAATAATGCTAGAGGCGTATTTAATTAATTGCAAGAGTGAAAACAATAAAGTTAGACCCCTGTGTGGTCAAGTGTTGTGCCACTATGTCATTAGAGAGAATGGCTCGTGTAGGCTTTCCCTGCACCCCTTCAATCACTGTAATGCCCATTGGTATCACTATGGACTGAGTGCCAAATGTGAATCTATATTTTAACTTGTTTTGGTAGTTGTTACTTCATAGGGATGTGTCTCAGTCGATGAGACATGATGCCCCCTCATCCTCTCTAAACATCGCATCATGTAGAAGTGAACTTTATAAAATGTGGGTACAGACATGGATCTGCTGCTTACACTTCACTGAGGGCTTAGTGCACATAATAAAATTATCCTTGCATGTTAAATCCACACCAATGACTTGCTGCAGTAGTGAAAATAAGAAATGACCAGTTCTAAATAAGGGGAGAGACTTTGATGAGATGGATCCTTCCACATCTTCGACACTTGAAGTTCTAGACCCAACTGAGGTTGTTGAATACCCATAAAGAAGAATCCAATGGCCACATAAAGGAGGAATATCTTTCAGTTGTTGACTGTCTTTTGTTACGCAGTCGACGATGCATTTGCATAAATTCCAATCATATTATAGATACACATTTTTATGAAAAACCACTTCTTCCACAACCATAGTGGCTTAAGGTTGATAATGCACTTGGATCCCACTATGATGCAATGCATTTCAAATTTTGTCTTTATCCGGTCAACGCAGGAGACATCTGGAGATCCTAACTCACAAGTCTTGAAGCTAACGATGCCCATGCCCTCATTATCAAAAATAAAAGCATCCCCTAATCTTCCTTGGGAATGAAGGAAAAAGAGGGTTTCTTGCAGCCTTTCCTCGTGACCCTGTATCTCGTATCAGGAACCTTTGGCAAGAAAATTATGATGCCCTTATGGATAAACAGTTGAACTTTCAGAACCAGAATTTTATAATGACTCCGTGATCAGAGCCATCAACCTTGCAGGTTGGGTGAGAGATTCGTTTTGCTTATATTAGCTCCTACTTCATGTACGTCCAGAACCCATTGGAGGGGAGGTGTTAACTGGGACTACGCCCTCATTATGTTCTCCACAATGGAAACCACGATATGCGCTAATGATACCTCTTCCATGTTAAAAAGGTTTGCACCGAGATATCCATAAGGGGGAGGCCCTTTGAAATGGGGTTTAATCCGAGAGTTAATCCTATGCATACATGAGAATAATGATTAAGCATGGAGAGGAAATGTGAGTTTGTCAAATATAGGAAGTGATCCCTCGAACAAGGGTTCCTAGTTCTTGAAATTTCCCACGAGCCTGCACGTTGACATGACGAATGCAGATTATGGCGCCCCTAGGTCGCAAGATTGTTATTGAAATGAGGTCGCAACTCCGGCTGCTTTCTTGAGGGGAAATCTTGCAACCCTATTGGCAGTGCAACTCACTAAAAATTACCCAGTCGCATACCGGATGAACTGGGTAGTTGGCTGGGGTGATTTGATGTGACCGCCCGATGTAGAGGGAGAATTTGACTCCCTGGCGAAGTCGTAAAGTCGCAGTGTAGTGGAGGTCGCATCGTTGGCCTGTTGCTAAGCTTGTGTGACCCAGCGACCTGAGATAATGCGACTCAATGTTTTTATGTGAAATGCGACCTCAAAGAGGTCACACGGTCACATTTCCACGCCAGTCGTAGGTTTTACTTGCTCCATCAGTTTTTCGACCTAGCGACCGGTCGCATTCTTGGTGATGTCTCATTTTTGGATGATAAGTTGGGGATTTAACTGCGACCTGGTGGCTAGTATGGTCACATGCCTTGTAGGATGACACTACCAGAGCAGTGGGAAGCTTTGAGTCGTCATATGACCAAGGTCGTTATGGAAACAACCCAAGGATAGGCTCATATCTCCTCATCTTGGAAAACTACTCTCCTACCCGAATTCCTCAAATTTGAAAGGGGTGAATTGTCATGGAAAAGCCTGTGCGCAGTTACTATACATCCCTGACATGCCCATTTGTGCTTTATCAGCTGGGTGATCGAGTTTCCGAGGTGCATTGAGTGTGTAAGATGTTCCTTGGACACGTCTTCCAGCAACGAATGAACTGTACAATCGCAATTTTATGATGCGATCATGTGCATTCCCCATGATGCGTGTAAGGCTCCTTCTTCTCTTACGAGCTTCCAACGGATATGGATTTCACAATGAGCATCGAACCTCAATGCAGTCGCAACCATAACACATAGGCATTCATTATGTGCTAATGTTTTCAAGAAATATGGTTCCTTGGGCGGCTGATAAGGCGCGCAATTTATTGGATTTAGATTTATGCCTATGCTGCATCATGACCATTTTTTATATTCCCTAATGAACAACTGTGCGAACCTTTCTTACACCTTAATATAAATCAAATCCGACCTTCCATATATGAAATTATATGAGTTTAATTCGTAATTTCGCCGATTATTTGGAGTCATATATAGAAATGCTTTGGATTTATGAGATGTGGAGACTGAGCTTAAAGCAACACATTGCGGAGGATTTTAATTATTTATGTGGCCACAAAAACGATTTCTTTTCCCTGAGAGATATGGATTAGCGGGCCAACACTATCTCAATGAGAGGTTTCTTAATGTCCTTCTCTATCTTTGAACATTCCTTAGGACATGCACTTTTGATGTCAAAAAAAAATATCCCTTTCTCCTTCTTCGTCATTCACTTCCTTATATATCTCTTTTGAAGTGAAATGGCATTTTACAATGGTTCCCATGCAAAATCTACGACTTTTGAATGTGATGGATATTGGAGAGTATTAAAATGATGTTTTTGTGGTCCAATTTCATCAACCATACCAAATTCTAAATAACTTATTAGTGGTACTTTCAAAACAACCATAGAAGATCTGTAGTTTATTTGTAAAAATTGGTATACGCTTCCCAATAAAATCCTATCAAACCATCCAATGCCTTTTCCATCTGGCGCTTTGCTTTTCCCAAGACACGAACTACCCCAGCTCTTTTGCATTTACGAGGTCACTTATATTCTCTTGAACAGATGGAAAAGGTCATATGTAGTCTTCCAAAGGAAAATTTGAGAGGTTGATAGGTTTATCTGTTTTCCCAAACGCACTGAACTTGAAATACATGTCTGAGCTATAAACAAATTGATGCGCAAATTCATCACCCGCAATACTAAAGGAACATTGTATCCATATCGAGAAATGCACCCATAAACTAATGTATATCCCAATTCGTCTATAAGAAACCGTTCATGTGGTAATATAGTTTCAACAGGGACGTACCTGATGGTTCTTAATACAATAACCTCGTGCAAGGAAACTACATTTTTCACATGATGACCAAAAATGGGAGGAGTACCATGGGTGATATGGGTATAGAAGAAACATAATCCTGGCACCCGCTGAATTCTCTTGTCAGAGAGAAAAGTACCCAAGCTGCCAAAGTCTATGTTGTGGGCCACTTTATTCTGAATTTTCTTTTGTCTTCCATGATTCCAACTAAAAATTATAGCGGAAATTAAAATGGAAACTGCAAAAGGAAGCCACCCTCCATGTGGAACTTTAATGAGCACGGAAGAGACATATATGCCTTTCATAATAGAAAAACAAGTGAAGAACAGAAGCACAACTAGTAAGGGAATTTTCCAAACAACGATCATAACTAGCGCTCAATAAGAAGGTTTCAATCAAAATCACCATAATCACCACCATAAAATATGCAGCAAGAAAAAGCTACCATGTCCTCTTGAAAACAGAGATGAACAACAATTTTTTTTCCACCAGTGGTGGAGCTGTGCTAAATCATGCGTTCTACTAACTTCCCTGCAAGTTTAGCAAAGGGATCAACAAACCGTAATACTCCATCTAGGGCACTGAGTTGGGGGGGGGGGGGGACCTCTTGTGACAATCAATTGGCAAAAATGGAGAAATCTTTATCACATCAGCCTCAAGTAGTTTTAGGGAGAAATTTTCTTCATAGTAACCAATAGGAGACCAATCTTTAATCTTGAAGTTGAAAATATTTCTCATGATGTTGTCAAACTTTCCATCATGCCTTCGGGTAGCTTTATAATAGTCCTCAAATCATTTCTAAGCTATTCGATAAAGTGATCTTTGTCATGTATGTCCTTAAACTTACTAGGACCCCGCCGAATGTTATGCAAATGAAAATTTGGAATGACAAGGGTTGCATTCAAAATCCCTGCCACAGCTACCGCATTGAAAATTGATGCTGCTGATTCAAGCCACCCTTTGCTTCAATAAATATATATCCATTTGAATCAAGTAACCCTCCCTCTTTAGGAATGAAAATATATGCCCTAAAATTTCTGGCTTGACCATGACCGAAAATTCCCTCAACTAGTGTGCTCTTGTTCCCTGCATATAGGTGATACATATCTTCCACTTCTCATATTTCAGCTCGAACTACTCTTACCCTTGTCATCTGCCTTCACGAGGTTTTCAAATGTAGCCTTATTTCTCATCCCCATGTGGATAGGGTATGAAAGTGTCATGTTCTACAACTGCGCTCTTGTTGTTTTAGTTTCAATTTCTTTCCCTCGGTGTGGTGATGACACTGTTGGGCATATCATCCATGGGATTGACCTGCATGAGACATTATAATATCTATTAGTTCTCAGTTACCAAATAATTTACATGGGACCATCTAAATGATATATGGTGAATGTGCTTCTAATGGGCATATGTTATGCACAGAAAAGCTTCCATTCAAGTGTATGCATGATGATCCCCCCCCACACATGGCGTGGCTACAGAAAATGTATCTCGTCGTGATGGTGAGAAGGTCGACGAGGGGATGGGAATAGGTCACTGGGGTGTCACTGACTACAGGCCGGGTTGAAACCCTAATGGCTGAGCAAGCAGAAGGGAGCCTGAAATTTTGAATATACCCAAAATTTTGGGTGGTGTTGTAGCGGCTACAACAGTTGGTGAACCACTGGTAGAATCTAGCATCTTTGTCAATCGTCTCCACAAAATTCTGAGTCTGGGTAGTGATGCGAGAGAATATTGAACAGGTACTATGGGAACCTTTTGCATTACTTCGAACTTTATAGATATGCCTGATCCTTGTGCCTCAGCTATGTCTCGTTAATAAGAAAATTGCAAAGAGGAAGCTAATAGACGCCAGCAGTTTGTTGATGATGTGAAGAGCAAGTTGATGGACTTATTATATTCAAAAATATTTAAAATACATTTCTAGTGTTGCTCCACTGCCAACAAGCCTGGACAGTACCCCGGCGGAGTCACTCCAAGAAATCACAAACGTTGCTCCGCTGCTAGCGAGCCTAGTCAGTACCCCGGCGAAGTCATTGTGTTACCTCTCTGTGTAGGAACCCTTTCTCAATCCTTTACCCTTATTTGTTTCATGTGCGTGTAGCACTTATTTTCATGTGCTCGTGGCACTTATTTTTTCACGGGCGGATGAGGGATCCCGACTTATTTTACGGACTGAGAGGTTTCTTCTTGTTTGACAGAAACTGATAGATATCTTGATTAGGGTTTGCCCTCATGCCAAGCCTTCACATCCCATCTACCACCCATAGGCAAAACGTGCAAAACATATCATCAATATGTTCAAGACTATGTTGGGCACAAGGCTCAGTTTATGGGTATACGCCACTCAAACTCGTTAGGGTACCCCACAAGCAACCTGCTCACATCTCCCTAGCTAATGAATTTAAACTCATAGGAATTGTGTTGAGCATGCGACTTCGATGCCTTATTCTGAGAGAAGCTGCCTCTTGAGGTACCCACCACAACTTCACGCAAACAATGGAGTTAGGTTTTTAGCAATCAGGGAAAAACAAGTAAGAAAGGTCATAAGGGTTTCAATGAGGGCTCATGGAGTGGTATGCAATATACAAAAACTTTCCAAGCTATGTCAACAACCGGTGCAAAGGATGTGAGGAAGAAAGTGTACGAGGTGATGCAACAGACGAGGCTTATGATGCACTGTAATGCCATGTGTGAAAAAGATCAACTAGTTGCAGGTGAAAACAAGGAAAAACACATGCAGTGATCATCTGAACATTATGCAGCAATAAGTAAACTGAAAGAGAAATGAGTGAAAAATAAATGTAAAATCATGATGCCTAAGATATTAACCATAAGAAAAGATGACAGACATAATTTTAAACAATAAAGAAAAACCTTCGCGAGTAATCTAATTAGCAGCTTGATCTAACAAACTTTTATTATTAGATCCTAGCTAGCCTAAACCTAAAAACCCTAGTTTAACCAACGAGGTGGTCGGGTTATGTGAAATCATCTTTCCAATGTAGCCACCACATTAGTTCTCGTCCTGCAAGAACAACAATGTTCGCAATCAGAGCCAGCATACAACATTGTGCACCAACAATAAGACTTACCTGAAGAGCATGTGCAACAACAAGAAGGTCATGGATGCATACTAAAGAACATGCCAGAATGGTTGTGCAAGCTGAATTTTTCTTTCATCTTAATACAAATAAATATGTTCTTGAAACCTAGAATCATTTATAAATGACACACATCCATCCATGCACAACCCTAGGTCAGATGGAAGCAGGGTAAGACATTGCCTATTTGCAGGTATATTCATTGCATGGGATCTGTTGAACCAGTCGGAAAAATCATCATGATGTTGAGGATGATCAATTTGATGGGATGGAAAAAATAAGCATCCACCAAGCGAATTTAAGGTGTCGTGAATCCAAGTGCAGAAACCCTAATCTTGAAAACCCTAGTTTGAAGTTGCTCTTGGGTTTCGTCGAGGATGCAAGAATCCGAAGTAACTACCAACAGAGGTTGAAATGCCTCACCGTCCCAGACAAACTCTGGTCCTTTGAGCGGGGGGCTTCCAACCTTTGACGGTTTCGTGCGATTGACTGGTGAATGGATGTGATCATTATTTTTTATGATTGGACAACCGTCGGTGGGCTTATTATAGATTCGGCCAAATGTTTGCGCACTGGCAGATTGACAATCCAATGTATCAGATTCTTTAGATTTCCCAGGATGGGGTGAATTGACCGGAATATTTTCAGGAAGTAGAGAGCTTTGCCAAAAATCACACGCCTGTGCCTGAATGCAACTAGTACTGGATGGGCAACAACCAAACATATTAGAGACAATGGTCAGTGTTTTCCTTCCAATGAACAAATTAGGGTATATCGGTTGTTGCATACTAGCTGTTAAGGGATAGAAAAATGTGCTAAGAGGAACATCACTCGAATCGAAGACTTGTCCAGATGAGCTGACATCCGACGCAGTTATGCTAAGAGGAGTGTGATATGTGGGAACCGTCATTTCAAAAACCCTACTTAGAAAAACCCTAGTCTAGCTTGTTTCAGGGGTCTCATCATGATCGTAAGAACTTGAGGTAACAGCCAGCAGAAGCTGAATTGCTTCAAATTCCTGACAGGTCCTTGAATCATCACAAAGTGGATCATCAAATTTTGGTGGCTTCATACGGTCGAAAGATAGCCTTACGAATGACAATTCGCACATGTGTGAGTGAAAATGTTTTTAGATAAGTAGTGATCATTGGAGCCATTAATTAGATCAGGTTGGTATCCAGCATGTTAGGCTTCCAAGGAGTTAACAGTTGGGATGAATCGATAAAAGAAACATCTTGAGGTTGTCGAGACAGGCAGTCACTCATTTGGTTGTTCAAATATTTTGGATGAAAAATATCAGGAATAATATATTCATCAATTTCGTAATGTGATCGTGAAACACCACTTGCATGTTCGTGATTGTCATCAATACTAGTATAAGACAGTTTTGAACGACTTGAAGAAATTACCAGTGTGGCCGACTCATGAAATAAATCAGGGAAAAATGTAATAAAAGATGCAGATGTGGGGGTATTAGGCGTACAAGGGCCTTCCTCTCACACATCAGTGTCATCCGGAGAGGGCAATGATTTCGCATGCCCATCACGGTCCAATGATTTTGTAGGGAAATCAACTTTGCCCGAGACAAGACTCAATTTATTATCAGTATGAGAATGAGATTTAGAATCGTACCCAGGCACACATTCAGTGGACTTGAGATAGGTTTCATTGACAGGGAGAGGTGTTAGGCCAATATGATTTTCAAGCTCCAATTTGAAAGGGTATGGGAAAGATTTGGGGACAAAGTCTGAACAGTTAGCAACTTGAAGATCATCATAACAAACACTAGGACCAGGCTTGGTTGTCGATCGAAATTGTTCTAGGGAAACGAAAACCACCTGTTGAAACTGTTCAATTAAATATGTCCAATCGACATCCCTTTCAGGGAACTCAAAAAAAAAATGAACAAATCTGATAGAAAACTCCTCTAGAGATTCTTGAGGTTCCATTCTGATCTCATTTAACTTTTTTAATACATTTTGAAAATTGTACCTGTGAAAAGCTTGTTGTAGTTCACCGGCGAGCTGCTCGAACGAATGGATGGAAGCTGCTGGAAATGTGCGGCACCATTGCTTAACGCGACCTTCGAGAGTGAGGGAGAAAATCACACAAGCCAACCCCTCATCGTCAATTTCGTAACACTCACAAAAATCACAAAAATCTGAAAGGTGCTTGGTTATAGAAACTCCGTTCTCCCCATCAAATTTTAAACTGAGACAAGTGATACTGAGGTTCATCAGGGATTAAGCATTGAGAACCAAATAAATCCAATAAAAATCTCGAGAGAATGATTTGGTGATGAGCCACTACAGATATTAACCTAACTGCAGGCTCTAAGGGCTCAGCTTATCATCTGACCCTCCTTCTAGCACCAATTTTGTTGATAAGAAAAATTGTACTGTCGACAACAAAGGGGGTCTCCCCAGTGAAAGGTCCCAATTAGACCTCACACCATTTGGGATAGGAGCCCCATTCGGTATGTGGGCCCGGCTACCGCCATAAGTGTTTCCACTCTTGGTTTTAGAAAGAGAAGATGATGGAGCGGAGGCAAAGATGAAATGACCAATCAATGAAGCAAAATCAGCCCAAGATTAACGAACCATAAACAAATATACAAGCAAGTCTAAGCAGCAAAAATAAAAGGGAGGTATGTCGTGACTGGGGTCAGTGAGCCGGAAAAATTGGTCAGACATACATGAAAGAAAACACGCCGGAAGTTAACTGCAAAGTAGTTCACAATAGATCACCGACGTGGCAAGGAACGAATAAACACTGATTCAAGAGCAAACGTATATGCAACCACTGTGAATTATTTCATAACCAATTTCATGCAAGAAAGCATCCGCACAACATAGTGAAATATTAGACAGCTAGTACTATCACCACAAACAAGCACGTAGATCAGTGCCGGAAAGAGAATATATTATTTATGCTGCTGCAACGTCAAATATATGTTTACAACTCATCAAAACCCGATAGTGGAACATGGACTATTCATCTCAATGCATGATACAAAACCCTAACCTCGCTACCTCTCTCTCTACTTGATACCAAGAGCTGAGTGCCTTTAGCTCTCAAGCAACAATTCCTCTGTCATACTCGCTTTCATTGTCGAGCTAAAAGTCCCCTGAATCCTTTCTTGAAGTTGTACATATATGATGACATGACTCTTGAGTTTCCATTGACTCTTGGTCTTCCTAACTGTTGGGTTGGCTTGTGACTTAGGCCATTCGCAACCTGTGACCCAGGGTTGTATGCAACCTGCAACCTTGGGCAATCTGCGACCTGCGACCTTGAGTTACTTGCAACCTGCGTTATTCTTTCGGTGATCTATGGATTTCACAGCAATATTCCTTATCCTACATCTCTGTCTCGTGAAAGTGACCAGGTGCCTTTGAGCTTAAAGTGAGTTTCCTGGGGATTCGTGAGAATCCACCTTGCTTTGAAAAGGGCCCCCTTGCTTACTGGGAAAAACTCTGGCTCCTCGTGCAAACCAAAAGCTTCCACCTGCAATCACATAGCCTAGGTTATAGGTCTTCATGATCGAATAATAATGCTATAGGTGTATTTAATTAATTGCAAGAGTGAAAACGATAAATTTAGACCCCGTGTGGTCAAGTGTTTTTCCATTATGTCATCAGAGAGAATGGCTCATGTAGGCTTTCCATGCACCCCTTAAATCACTGTAATTCCCATTAGTATCATTATGGACTAAGTTCCAAATGCAGATCTATAGTTTAACTTGTTTTGGTAGCTGCTACTTCATAGGGATGTGGCTCAGTTGATGAGACATGATGCCCCCTCGTCCTCTCTGAACATCGCACCATGTAGAAGTGAACTTTATAAAATGTGGGTACAGACATGGATCTGCTGCTTACACTTCACTGAGGGCTTAGTGCACATAAAAAAATTATCCTCGCATGTTAAATCCACACCAATGACTTGCTACAACAGTGAAAATAAGCAATGACCAGTTCTAAATAAGGGGAGAGACCTTGATGAGATGGATCCTTCCACATCTTCAACTCTTGAAGTTCTAAACCCAGCTGAGGTTGTTGAATACCCACAAAGAAGAATCTAACAGCCACATAAAGGAGGCATATCTTTCAGTTGTTGACTATCTTTTGTTACACAGTCGACAATTCATTCGCATAAATTCCAATCATATTAAAGATACACATTTTTATGAAAAAATGCTTCTTCCACGACCACAGTGGCTTAAGGTTGATAATGCACTCGACTCCCACTATGATGCAACGCATTTCAAATTTGGGCTTTATCCAGTCAATGCAGGAGACATCTGGAGATCCTAACTCACAAGCCTTGAAGCTAATGATGCCCCTGCCCTCATTATCAAAAATAAAACCATCCCCTAATCTTCCTTGGGAATGAAGGAAAAATAGGGTTTCTTGTAGCCTTTCCTCGTGACCCTGTATCTCGTATCAGGAACCTTTGGCAAGAAAAGTATGATGCCCTTATGGATAAATAGTTTAACTTTCAGAACCGACATTTTATAACGCCTCCATCATCAGAGCCATCAACCTTGCAGGTTGGGGCAGAGATTCGTTCTGCTTATATTAGCTCCTACTTCCTGTCGGTCCAGAACCCATTGGAGGGGAGGTGTTAACTGGGACTACACCCTCCTTATGTTCTCCACAATGAAAACCACGATATGCGCTAATGATACCACTTCCATGTTAAAAAGGTTTTCACCGAGATATCAATAAGGGCGAGGCCCTTTGAAATGGGGTTTAATCCGAGCGTTAATCTTATGAATACATGAGAATAATGATTAAGCATGGAGATGAAATGCGAGTTTGTCAAATATAGGAAGTGATCCCTTGAACAAGAGTTCCCTGTTCTTGAAATTTCCCATGATCCTGCACGTTGACACAACGAATGTAGATTATGGTGCTCCTAGGTCGCAAGATTGTTATTGAAATGAGGTCGCAACTCTGGCTGCTTTCTTGAGGGGAGAGCTTGCGACCCTATTGGAAGTGCAACTCACTAACAGTTACCCAGTCGCACACCGGATGAACTGGGAAATTGGTTGTGGTGATGTGATGTGACCGCCTGACTTAGAGGGAGAATGCGACTCCCTGGCGAAGTCGCAAAGTCGCAGTGTAGTGGAGGTCGCGTCGTTGGCCTGTTGCTAAGCTTGTGCGACATAACGACCTGAGGGATAATGCGACTCAATGTTTTTATGTGAAAGACAACCTCACAGAGGTCACACGGTTTCACTGCCACGCCAGTCACAAGTTTGACTTGCTCCATCAATTTTGCAACCCAGCGACCGGTCGCATTCTTGGTGATGTCTCGTCTTTGGATGATAAGCTAGGGATTTAACTGTGACCTGGTGGCTAGTGTGGTCGCATTCCTTGTAGGATGACACTATCGGAGTAGTGGGAAGCGTTAAGCCATCAAATGGACAAGGTCATTACGGAAACAACCCAAGGATAGGCTAATATCTCCTCAGCCTGGAAGACTACTCTCCTACCCGAATTCATCAACTTTGAAAGGGGAGAATTATCATGGAAAATCATGTGCACAGTTACTATACGTCCCTGACATTCCCATTTGTGCTTTATCAGCTGGGTGATCGGGTTTCCGAGGTGTGTTGAGCATGTAATATGTTCCTTGGACGCGTCTTCTAGCAACGAATGAACTGTACAATCGCAATTTTCTGATGCGGTCATGTGCATTCCCCATGATGTGTGTAAGGCTCCTTCTTCTCTTATGACCTTCCAACAGATATGGATTGCACAATGAGCAGTGGACCTCAACGCAGTCGCAACCACAACGCATAGGCATTCATTATGTGCCAATGTTTTCACAAAATATGGTTCCTTGGAAGGCCGATAAGGCCCGCAATTTATTGGATACAGATTTATGCCTATGCCGCATCATGACCCTTTTTTATATTCCCCAACGGACAACTGTGCGAACCTTTCTTACACCTTAATATAAATCAACTATGGCCTTCCGCAGATGAAATTATATGAGTTTAATTCATAATTTCGCCAATGCATTGGAGTCATATATCGAAATGCTTTGGCTTTATGAGATGTGGATACTGAGCTTAAAGCAGCACATTGCGGAGGATTTTAATTATTTAGGTGGCCAAAAAAATGATTTCTTTGCCCTGAGAGATATGGATTAGCGGGCCAACACTATCTCGATGAGAGGTTTCTTAATGTCCTTTTCTGTCTTTGAACATTCTCTAGGACATGCACTTTTGATGTCAAACAAAAATTTCCCTTTCTCTTTCTTCGTCATTCACTTCCTTACATATCTCTTTTGAAGTGTGCTGGCCTTTTACAATGGTTCCCATGCAAACTCTACAACTTTTGAATGTGATGGACTATTGGAGAGTATTACAATGATGTTGTCGTGGTCCATTTTCATCAACCATACCAAATTCTAAATAACTTATTGGTGGTACTTTCAAAATATCCATAAAAGATCTGTAGTTTATTTGTAAAAATTGGTATATGCTTCCCAATAAAATCCTATCGAACCATCCAATGCCTTTTCCATTTGGCGCTTTGGTTTTCCCAGGACACGAACTACCCCAGCTCTTTTGCATTTGCGAGGTCACTTATATTCTCTTGAGCAAATGGAAAAGGTGATATGCAGTCTTCCAAAGGAAAATTTGAGAGGTTGATAGGTTTATATGTTTGCCCAACCGCACTGAACTTGATATACATGTCCAGCCTATAAATAACTTGATGCAAAAATTCATCACCCCCAATACTGAAGTAACATTGTATCCATATCGAGCAATGCACCCATAAACTCCTGTATATCCCAATCCTTCTACAAGAAACCGTTCATGTGGTAATATAGTTTCAACAGGGACATACCTGATGGTTCTTAATACAATTACCTCGTGCAAGGAAACTACATTTTTCACATGATGACCAACAATAGGAGGAGTACCATGGGTGATATGGGTATAGAAGAAAAAAAATCCTGGCACCCGCTGAATTCTCTTGTCAGAGAGAAAAGTACCCAGGCTTCCAAAGTCTATGTTGTGGGCCACTTTATACTGAATTTTCTTCTATCTTCCATGATTCCAACTAAACATTATAGTCGCAATTAAAATGGAAACCACAAAAGGAAGCCACCCTCCATGTGGAACTTTAACGAGCACAGAAGAGACATATATGCCTTTCATAATAGAAAAACAAGTGAATAACAGAAGCACAACTAGTAAGGTAATTTTCCAAACAACGATCATAACTAGCGCTCAATAAGAAGGTTGCAATCAGCATCACCATAATCACCACCATCAAATATGCAGCAAGAAAAAGCTACCATGTCCTCTTGAAAACGGAGATGAACAACAATATATTTTCCACCAGTGGTGGAGCTGTGCTTAATCATGCGTTCTACTAACTTCCCTGCAAGTTTAGCAATGGGATCAAAAAACCGTAATACTCCATCTGGGGCACTGAGTTGGGGGGAGGGGGGGGGAACCTCTTGTGACAATCAATTGAAAAAAATGGAGAAATCCGTACCACATAAGCCTCAAGTAGTTTTAGGGAGAACTTTTCTTCATAGTAATTGACAGGAGACCAATCTTTAATCCTGAAGTTGAAAATATTGCTCATGATGTTGTCAAACTTTCCATCATGCCTTCGGGCAACTTTATAACAGTCCTCACATCATTTCTAAGCTAATCGATAAAGTGATATTTGTCATGTACGTCCTTAAACTTACTAGGACCCAGCCAAATGTTATGCAAATGGAAATTTTGAATGACAAGGGTTGCATTCAAAAGCCCTGCCACAACTACCGCATTGCAAATTGATACATGTTGTTGATTCAAGCCACCCTTTGCTTCAATAAATATATAACCATTTGAATCAGGTAACCCTCTCTCTTTAGGAATGAAACTATATGCCTAAAAATATGTGGCTTGACCGTGACCGAAAATTCCCTCAACTAGTGCACTTTTGTTCCCTGCATATAGGTGATACATATCTTCCACTTCTCATATTTTAGCTCGAACTACTCTTACCCTTGTCATCCGCCTTGACGAGGTTTTCAACTGTAGCCTTAGTTCTCATCCCCATGTGGACAGGGTATGAAAGTGTCATGTTCCGCAACTACGCCCTTGTTGTTTTAGTTTCAGTTTCTTTCCCTCGATGTGGTGATGACACTGTTGGGTATATCATCCATGGGATTGACCTACATGAGACATTATAATACCTTTCAGGTGTAAGACTCAGAATAACCACAACTGTCACTTTTAGTCTACGTTTCGAGTCTGGATCTAGACCCATCATCAGGACAACCTACTAAGAAGAGAGAAGATCAAGGTTAATAAATAGAGGTGAAAAAGAAAAATGAAACGGCCGACCAACTCTTAATAACTGTAAATTGATTAATGTATTATTTCCTATTTTATTTATATTTATTACCTTGAAATTTTTGTAATTTTTGGTCTTTTTTATTAAAATAATTGTAATTTTTAACCTTGCTAATATTTAAAATTAGAGGATAATGCTGATATAAAAGATAAAGCTAATATATATTATAAAAGGGGTTGCTTAAATTAAATTTTATGAGGATAATACTAATATATATAGGGGTAAAAAAATTTAATTTATTAATACCTAATATTTTAATTTATAATTATTTACTAAGTAGTGATATTGAATTTTTTTATTATTAATTATGGTTTCTTTAGGTTCTTAATATAAAATTAGGATTATATGTTTTTTGATACTATATATTGTGATAGGATTATAATAATTAATTATAAGGGTCTAATTCTTATTGTTTTATTAAAGTAATTATATTAAAATTATTTTACTTTATTAATGATTAAAAAAGGGAAGGAGGTTAGTTTAAATTTAGAAGGTAACTAAAAGGGTAATTTTTAATGAATATGTTAAGGAGGGTCATAAATATAAGTAGGAATAGAGGGTTTTATTTAATTAGCATTATTAGAGGGGTTCAATTTTAATAGAATTTAGAGGATTCATTAAGATCAAGAGAGGCTTGACTACAGGGTTTTAAAAAATAAGGGGAAGAAAAGAAAGAGAGGGAGGGTAAAGGTAGGTCAAGGAGAGAATTTTATTACGGGAGAAGAAAGTTGAGAGCTAGAGGGGGGCAACAGGAGATGATGAAGGGTACAGGGGGGTGGAAGGTGAAGGTATGGTTTGAGGGTTAGAGTACAAACACAGAAGGGACGAGGGCGGAAGGGTAAGGTGATGACATACAGCAACAAAGAGGGAGCTTATTAGCGGGAAAGACTATGGGTCCAATTTTTGCTAATTATAATATCTATTAGTTCGCAGTTACCAAATACTTTACATGGGAC
Organism: Pinus albicaulis; assembly: GCA_034641835.2. Taxonomy (NCBI): domain Eukaryota; kingdom Viridiplantae; phylum Streptophyta; class Pinopsida; order Pinales; family Pinaceae; genus Pinus; species Pinus albicaulis. The sequence continues at coordinate 1,607,966,946 of CM076581.1, forward strand.
TGTCTAAATGATATATGGTGAATGTGCTTCTAATGGGAATATGTTATGCATAGAAAAGCTTCCATTCAAGTGTATGCATGATGATCCCCCCCCACACATGGCGTGGCTGCAACAAATGTATCTCATCATGATGGTGAGAAGGTCGACGATGGGTTGGGAACAGGTCACGGGGGTGTCACTGACTACAGGCCGGGTCGAAACCCTAATGGTTGAGCGAGTAGAAGGGGACCCGAAATTTTAAGTATACCCAAAATTTTTGGTGGTGTTGTAGCGGCTACAACAGGTGGTTAGCACCACGATCGGTGGTCAATTGAGGCAATTTGCAACATTATTGGTGCTACCCTTCCTGTATTTGATGTTCAAATGAAACTGTTGTAGATATGTAGACCACTTCTGATGGCGATTATTCTGAAACTTTCCTTGTGTCTGTATGGACTGCAAGGGTCGGTGGTCTATGTGGATGATTGTTTCCTTCCCCAAAATGTAATGCTTCCATTTTTGACAAGCCTGCACAATGGAATACATTTATTTTTCATAAGTGGGATACTTGTGAACTGTGTCGGATAATGTCTCATTGTGATATGCCACTGGATGCCCCTGTAGAGTAAGAACTACCCCAATAGCATAGTCAGAGGCATTTGTCTCGATCTCAAATGGTTGTTGCAAGTCTGGTAATGTGAGCACTGGGGCAGAACAGAGGCGATGTTTCAATTCTACAAACACCTTTTGTTGAGATTCCAACCAAAATAATTTTTGTTTTCCTCCTCCCTTGGTGACTTGACTCAAGGGCCAAGTGATATGAGAGAATCCCAACACGAACTTGCGGTAGAAATTAGAAAGACCTAGAAAGCTACAAAGATCTGTTAGAGTGGTTTGGGTTGGCCAATCTCAAATGACTTGGATCTTGGTTGGATCCACATGCACCCCCTTTTCATCAATAATGTATCCCAGGTATTGAACCTGGGTCATACCAAAAGTGCACTTCTCCAAATTGGCACACAACTTGTGTTGCCGCAGTGTTTGGAGGACTTGTTGGATGTGGTGGAAGTTCTCTCCCCATGTCTGGCTGAATATCAGAATTTCATCCAAGTACACCACTACAAATGAGTTGGTGAATGGCCACAAGATGTCATCCATCAACCTCATGAAGGTTGCGGGAGCATTCGTCAACCAAAAAGGCATGACCAAGCATTCAAAAGGGACCTCCTTGGCTTTGAAGGCAGACTTACACACATCAAAGGGTTTGATTGGTACCTGGTGATACCCAGACTTCAAGTTGATATTGCTGAAATGTTTTTCCCTTTTGAGTTGGTCCAGAAGGTCATCAATCTGTGGGAATAGGTACCTATTCTGTAAAATGATCTTGTTCAACGCCCGATAGTCAATACAGAGTCTCCAAGTCCCATCCTTCTTCTATACCAACACAATTGGGCTCCCACAGGGCAATGAACTTGGTTGAATGTGACCTTTCTGTAGTAGCTCCTGAATCTGCCTCTTTATTTCATCGTTCTCCAGAACAGAGTGTTGATAGATCAGTCCATTCGGTAGCGACACACTTGGGGTCAGATCAATGGGGTGCTTGACCTGACAGTGTAGAGGAACCCCTATGGGTGAGGTGAAGATGTCCTCATACTCTTCCACAACCTTGTCCATTTGTAGTTGTCGTGTCGAGGAGCCCTGTCTAGAGGTCATGGCCACAGTCTTCTTCTTTCCCTAGGGGTGGTTCATTACCTGGTTTGGGAAATGAGCTTACTACATTTTTTTGCAGTAACCAAAGAGATAGCGGTAGGCAGTGGTATCTTTGGTATCCTGTAAAACTTATTTTCCAAAGTAACAATAACAGAGTGAGGTCGGGACTCATACACAGCATGTCTCTTCCACAAGTATGGTTGGCCTAATAATACATCATAAACATCAAGAGGAGAAATGTCACATAATACCTCATTTGTGAAGGGCTTGATGCTATAGGGAAGGCGGCACTGTTGGTTGACGCAGAGATCCCGTCCTTGGTGAAGCCACCCGATGGTGTATGGATGTGGGTGTGTTGTGTTCGGCAAGCCCAACCACTTCACAACGTCTGCTAAAATGAGGTTCTTTTGGCTCCCATTTTCGACAATGAACTATAGCAGGGAACCATTTACCCACATCTAGGAGTGGAAGAGATGCTCCTCCTTAACTGGATCTTCTAGTTCCTCCTTCTGGATCTTCGCAACGGCAACAGTGGCATTGGGCTCTGCATCAATAATCGGTTTCCCTTTTTCATTCCCCTTGTCAGCAACTAATTCAGATTCGGAGCATGCATCTGACTTAGAAGCCCTCATCTCGGCCACCCGCAACTGCTTGGCCCAACACTCACTTGTGTTATGAGTGGAGCTTTTATGGAACTCACACCACTTTCCCGTGTCCTTATTTGGTTTTGCGGTGTTGTTCTTTGCTTGTGGATTTGGTAGGTTGTCTTGGGCTGCCATGCCTTGGCTTTTTCCTTTGTTCTTAATTTTGGGGGCACCTTTCCCTTGCTTTTGATTCACAAATCCAAAGTATCTGTAATGTTCCCAATTTTGCAACAAGCAATTTGGAACATTAGATTTTTCTACTTTCACCTAGGAGAGGAATAAATGGGTAAGGGAGCCCATGAACAATAAAAATATGAATAATTTCCACCTTAATAAGGAAGGGGATCACTTTAGGAGCTGAAATTTACACTTACAAGTGTGAACAAGGGAAAAATAGATGAGGACATAGTCAATTTTGACTAATTCAACATGCATTCTTGAGGAGGAAGAGATCACCTAAGTAAACCAGCTCAATGTGAACAAGGATCAGCCTAAGACACACATATTTAAACTAGATTGAAGATCCCTAATGTGAAAAGAGGCATTAGAGGTGGATTAGATTTAGTTGACCAAGTCAACAGCGCAGCCACAAGAGGAGGGAAGCTAGCTAGGGCAGCGCAGTTTTGAAAGAGGAAGCTTCATGAAGAAGTCACCTCAACATTGTGTGGGGTCCGGGGTGAGGAGGCTCACCAAAGATAAAAGGAGGGCATAGCATAAAAGGAGATGCATTCATGTATTCAGCTATTTTGGTCTTGAGACCAATTGCATGCTTCAGTTGTTTATTCGGAGTTGCTGCACTGCTTAGTTCAAGGAATTCCTGTGCGGGAATTCCATCCTCTCTTTAGATCATCTTGCTTAAGGGATAAAAGGGGAGTGATTTGAGCTTTATTTCAGTACTTGTCTTGACTCCATTTATCGACATTAACCCAATTGCATTTTACTTCAAAAAATTGCGTCCTTTATGCAGTAGCAGCAGCAGCACAGCTGCATCCTTTCATTTGATGCAAATCTTTGAGGAGGAGGTGCTCATTTCCCTCTGGGAGTTCTAATAAGAGAACTACAGCCATATCTTTGTATTATTATGATATCTCATGTCATGTACAACCATTTTTAATACAAATATGTAGTAACTGCGTTATTTTTTGCAGTATTGTTTGTTATTCATGCATTTTGCAGGGTGTCTTTTTCTTTGTATAAATGATGTTAAACATCCATTTCTCTACCATTTGATTAATATAGACTTCATATCAGACTTATTTTATCATTTTATTTAAAAACCCTCATGGGAATTGCACTCTCACTGTATTCAAAAATTTCTGTTTAGTAAAGTCATGGGAAATCAGTGTTTTCTAGCCTAGTCTAGAAAGGAGGAGTTTTTTAATATAGCTAGAAGCATTATTTTGAGCTGAAATTCGGATCATATGTCCCTCATGACCTAAGATATCATATCCAGTTGTTTCCCCTACTTATTTTCATGCTCATTTCTGAAAACAACCTTTTTAGGGCATAAAACACCCTTTTTCCCCACTTTCCGGATCATGAAACGAAGTACCAGTTGATTTTGTAGCTAAAAATGATGTCTATGTGTTTCTTATGTATATTTTAAGCTTATTCATCATAACAGGACCGTTATTCAGCTTATTCATTGCAGAGTTCCAGATTTGGAACATTACAGTGGTATCAGAGCTGCCATCTTGTCTCAGCCTGTGGATTTCAGATCCAATCAGAAGATAAGAAGAAGAGGAGAAAAAAATTATGGAGAGGATGAACTTACTCTCATTCATTTTCAGATCCAATAAGAAAGAAGAAGAGAAATGCATTGAAACTCCAAGAGGGTTTCAAGGAGGAGAAAGTTGTAGTGAGACCTCTAGAGGGTTTCAAGAAGCAGAAGAAGATGCATGCACTTCATGTTCTCATAGAGGAATTGGAAAGCAAGGATATCATTTATATCATGAAGTCCTGAGTGGATATTTGGCAGAATACAAGTGCCAACCTAGGGCTTTCAAAGAGACCCTAGATTTTCCTCAGTTTATTCAACTAAGAGAAGAAGAAAGATCTTGCAGCAAAGGAGAGATCAAAGGAAATAGATTCCTATTGTCTAAATTTGATGGGTCAACTACAGCAAGAGGTTGGGCAAGAAAGCTTGAGGCATTCTTCATACTTCATCTGGTGGAAGAAAGGGAGGCAGCAGAAGTTGCAGCGCTGCACCTGGAGGGTGAAGCCAATGCTTGGTGGTACAGTCACTTAAGCCACACAAGGGTGACTTCTTTTTCTAAGTTCACTCAAGAGCTGATCAAAACCTTTGATGAGGAAAGATCATAGGAGAGAAGACCCCCACCACCATGGGAAGAGGCAAGTACCAGCGCTGCCATGACCTTGAGAGAGCAGCCTTCGACACCAGCAGTTGGACCAGCCAACATATTGAAAAGAGGACCTCTTGTAGCCACAGAAGATGTCCCAAAGGCTCACAAAGGTATGCATAAGTTTCCATGTCTTAACATTTCAGAAAATTTTATGGAAAGGGTTGGAGATTTGTTTGCATATGGCCCAGGATCAAATTATATTGCTGAGATAGAGCAGCAGGATTGCACTGTGCTATGCAAGTTTGAAGGGTTCAAGGGAGATTTGAACTCTCAACCTCATGTATCACTGATAAGTTACACACAACCCTTGAGGTTGGAGTGTGAATTGTTGGATAATGGAGTGAACCTTGCTCCAAGCAGGTTCATGCAAAATCAAATGTACATCCGGGAGTTGATGCATGAGATAGCCAAATCACCCTGGAGGAGGGTTACAGCGCTGTCAAGAGGTAGTAGCAAGGAGACCTTACCTTCAGCCCCTTTGGATCCTTATGGGTCCAAGATAATCATTGATGAGAGATATTTTCTTGGAGGTCTCCAAGGAGTTGCATTTCAGCCTCTTATGAAGTGCAAGGAGGAAGGTTTGACATGGGAGGATGGTAGACCTTATTGGAGGAACGCCAATATGGGAAAAGCTAGGAGGCATCCACATGGAGTTGAGTGGATGTGAATGGGAGGCAAGAGAATGGTAAACCTCTTGCAAGTCTATGACACTGGGCAGCAAGAGGCAATGTTGCGTTGGCTACTCCTAAGAGAGTTTGGTCACCCTATAACATGCCCTTTCCCATGGGGTGAGAAGAGGAAGGAAGATTGGTAGGATAATTTCATCATGGGGCAGAAAGGAGTGTGGATGCATTATGATGATGTGATCATTATGTTTTCACCATATCGGTTGTATGATGGAGGTATGGTAAGGCAGCAAAGTCATTTGTTGCTTTGGAGGATTGGGAGAGAGCAAGGGCATAATTTCTCTCACACTTGGCATGATGATGCTGCAGGAGTGAGGGATGGCACTAGCATAGTGCAAATTGTAGCACCTCCATATTGGGAGGAGCTCTACATTTACAGCAGCATCTTGGGAAGAATCTTTGTCAAAGAATTGAGCTTTGAGATGACAGTAGCCCTACTCCAAAGGCTAGCAGCGCTGTCACTTAGGAGCTTGGATTGCTTGCTGAAGTGTCCCCAAGGCCACTTCACAAGTAATGAACCATGGGAGCATGTATAACATGGGCATGAGAAAGTAATGGATGAAAGTATCCCTTACTATTTTTTGACCTTCTTGGCTTGGATTCACAAGCACAAGGAGAGAGATCTACATGCAGTATTTGTGGACTTTCCTTCCATGCATTTTTATGCATACCATCCCTCAAGGGAGGAGTTCACTTGGGAAGGCATTATATTGAATGTATATCAGCATATGGAGAGATGAACATCCTGGAAGATGAAGAAAAGGTCGGCACTGTTAGCGCTCAAATCTACCTTAGGCTGAAATAGGGTAAAACTCAAGGCTACATCAAACCACGCTCAGCCTCGTAGCTAGCCCTACGAGGACAGGAGAGGGCTCTCTCCGGGTCTATCTCGGAAAATGATCTTCAAAGGGGCTGAGATGACTTATAATGAACAATGAATACTGATTTTAGGCTAGTAAAGAGATAGGAAAGTTTGATTTTGATTTTTTTGGGTTTTTTTTTGGAGAAATGGGAAAAAACAATTTTGGGTCCGGGGATAAGGCCAGATCTTTGCAGAATTCGAGTTGGGACGAGGTAGGCAGTAGTCTTAATGCTTTTTGATTAAGTGTATGGATGAATCAGAACAAAAAGGAGCTGAAGAGGGCAAGGGATAACATGGATCCTCTCCAAACAGGCGAAAACATGTAAAACTAAACAAATTCAAAGGCAGAGCACTGAAATCAATGGATTCAACCTCATTTACTCATTCATTTAGTTTCAGAAGCATAAGAAGGGAATGGCATACATTAAACATGAAAGAAATTACAATAAAATGAGAGAAAACACCATCAAGAACTGAAAGCCACAAGAATCCCAACAGGTGCTGCAAAACCTCTGATCTTTCCTTAGCCAAAATATGAAAAATATGTACAATTGTGTGCCAAAATCTTTCCCAAGAGTCCAACCTATCCAACCTCTGAAAATGATTGAGAAATTACATCATATAGACCATCCTAACCCCTTCCCACACCTCTAGGGGTCGAATTCCTCCTTCTAGGAGCAGTTCCAACTAATTCTAAACAAGGAGCTAGAATATAGGCAGCCAAACAACTTGCCTCTAAAAGGAAGGAAACTGATTCTTTCACTTGATTTTTACTTTTTAAGGAGTGAATCATCTAGAATAGGTAAAAATGAGTCAAAGTTACATGCCAACCATCAATTTACATCATGATAACTCAAAAATTTCATCCACAAGCAAAACTGGTTCAACTGGCCGAAATTCTGAGCTGGAAGGTGAAAAATTGACCAAAAATCCATATGCATAGCGCGCCTGAGCCATACGCGTAGCACGTCTTTAAGCCTGATTTTGGGGCACTTCCCAGCATCCAAATTGAGCTCATGATAGCTCGTTGGAAAGCCCTGGATGTGGGCTATCCAACCCAAGTAGAATTTCCCAATTTGGAGCTCATTTTCCCCTCCAAAACTTCATTCTCCCAGAAGTACTTCCTGCTGGTGCAAAAGGTGGCAGCAAGGTGGTTTTCATGGTGTTTTTGGGCCTTTTAATCATCCAGAACTTGATGAAATGCTTTGGAAATACTTGAGCATGCATAAATTACCATAAAAAACCCAGAAATATAAATTTTTCCTTCAGCAAGTGTCCCAAACAAAAGCGAGCGCGTCGACGCGCTACTCGTATATCTGAAAAATCTGTTTTTAGACCAAAATATTTCAAAATGACAAAAATTTCTCCGAATTTGCTCAAATTCGGAGCGAAGACCCTCCATCATGTATCATGCCCAGCCAACGAAGCCTCGGCCAAAATCTGAAGTGGATCAGGCCTTTTTCTCCGTTTTAGTGCACTGCTCAACCTCCTCTTCAGAATCTTCATTTTTGCTTTGCAGACATGCATGCGAGCCCAATAATGACCTTTCATGTGACGAAGCATGTCTTTGTCTCTATTGGCCTTTGCCAACAAATTCTCCAGATGAATGTTAACATGCGTGAGGCAATAATCTCGATCAGCCGGTGTCATATCACCAGGTCTCTTCCGGGCCAATTGTCGATCCTCACGGATTCGCCGCAGCTCTAAAAGTGTGTGCTCGTCCTCTAGATGTTTGTTACGATGCTCCAAGTAGTTTATCACCCACTGATCCCTCTGTAATTTCTCTTTCAGCGTGTCATTCTCGGCCTTTTGCTCCTGGATGATCTCTTTCAGTCTCGAGCTAGGAGAGCTCGCATCAACATCAATGATCGTGAAATCAGTGTCCCGGCCTCCTGATGGGCCCTCATCATGCATAGGCCTCTTGCCTCTGTCCTGGATCTGTACCTGTGCTGAAGAAGAAGGCGAGACCCCTTCCACATCATGTGGAGATAATACTCGCTCTGCTGATGGAGTCAACGAGACCCCTTCCACCCCGGGTGGAGATAGTACTCGTTGTGTAGCTGCAAATAAGGCTCTGTGGCCTCGCTAGTATGTCACATACAATGGAGCACTGATATGCTCGATCTCAGGAATGTCAGGCTGGTGTGAAGGCTCTCCCTCATCATAAACTACCTCGGGAGGCAGCTGTGGCGCTGTGAAGAAGTCACGGGAGATGAAATCCTCCCAAGTAATGCCCTGCTGTGGAATCACTGTCATACTCCTGCTCATAATCTGAGTCCGTCTCTGACATGGCTTTGAAAACAAGATGTCTGCAATATATATGCTGATATAGGTGTAGTGAAGACAAAAGTTCAGTGTATGCTCAAAACCCAAATATGTCACATATGTATGAAAGTATCATAGGAAAATCACAGTGGTAATGGCTCTGCCAAATGGGTTTGCATAAAAACAGTCACTGTTTTGATCACAAGTGAATTTGACAAATGAGTAGAAAAAGTGTAATGTAGTGTACAGCCTTTGCAATGCTGGCCAAGATTTGTCAAAGGGAAAATGAGAATGAGACTGTGTTTGTCAATAGAGAAAAGGAAACAGTGACAACGACCATAGTAAAACCATAGCAATGATAACAGTGTTCCGATAATGTCAATGGAGGATATGGACAAGTGAATCATGAGACTATGTGAAAACATGAATAAGGAGTAGTGCTAAAATGAGGATGACAATCATAGTGACAGCAGTGGTACAATGGAAAAGAAAGGGAATGAGGATGATGTACATAATGAGCAGGGGTGCCACAGACAATATAGGCATGAGCATATATATCAATCACAGAAGTTTGCAAACCCTTCACAAGACTGTCAACATATCTTTTAAAACCCTGAGAAATGAATTTGCAATGAACCTAGGGTTTACACATTTCTCCTCATCAAATTCTTGTTTCGCCACATCAAACACACTACAATCATGTTCAAAAATCACTTAACAATCGTGGAGAACCTACTTGCAAGCCGATTGAGGCGTTTGGGCGTGAAACTGGACGCAAGGGAAATTTTTTTTGGCTCTGAGACTATATGGGTAGCGCGCTCACCCAATGCGTAGCGCGCTGCATGTGCGTAGCGCCCTTGTTATTTTACACTGGCTGGTGAGGTTATATGCGTAGCGCGCTCTATATGAGTAGCGCGCCTCCTATATGTGTAGCGCGCTACATAGTGCATTTTGCAAGAGGCTTTTGGAGGCCTTCCCGGTGTCCAAATTGAGCGTGTGATAGCTCGTTGGAAAGATCGTGGAGTCTACTTTCCAACCCAAATGTAATTTTTTAATTTAGACTTCATTTTCCTTGTCATAAATCAAATCTCCCAAAACTTGTCAAAATGAGCAGAATGAGGATGCCTCAAGGCAGAGCGTTGTTGCAGTCAACTTTTGAAGGTCTACCTCAACTCAAAATTGAGCTCATGATAGCTCATTGGAAAGATCTTTGTGTCTAGTTATCCTTTGACTCATCAAGCAAGTCATTTAGCCAACCATGCTAGGAGAAATATTTATTTTCCCAAGGTCACTTCAGAGGTGCATTCAATTCTCCTGAGGCAACGGTATTTTTGACATTTCTCTAAAACCCTGATACCTGTGTAAAACGTGAGGGAGGTTTTTCTTCTTTGGAATTTTTTGGACAAAAACCTCTCTCAGTTTTCCAAAATTAATCTTTTATTGCTCTGAAATAGCATTTGAGTGAAACTTATCCCGATGTGTGGAACAAGGGATTTTGTCGAAATGAAGCGAAACGAAGGGGATAAGGGGATTCTAAATTCTTGGAGAAATTTTTGGAAGTAGGGGGGGATGTTAGGAAGCAGGGGAAAGTGGAATCTCAGAGATTGAGTGATGGGAAGGGGTCCAAAAGGGAAAAACACAGGCCTAGCCTAGAAAATTGTCAAGTTGTGGCAAGAAACTAGGGTTTGTGCAAAAATGAGGAATTTGGGGGATCTCAGTGATGGGAAGTGTTTAATAAAGTATATTAAGGATAGGGGAAGGTGTGTGAACATCAGGATACAAGTTTTTCCAATGATTTGACCATCCAAGAGAAATTACCTCCAAAACCCTAGGAGAGGGAAATGGACCTTACCTAGGCACAACTGAAGCATGAACAAGATGTAAAATGACCCAATGGAACCTGAAATGATGATGAAAACCCTCTGAATGATGGTGCACTCAGCTGAATGGTGACATGAACCGACATTTGGACAACTTTGACAGGAGTAAAAGCAACCCCTAGACCTAATGCCTAGTGACCAAATTTTGCTTGAAGACTCTTTGAAATGACAAAATTTGACCTTGACACTTTAAGATCACTTTGTAAGAGCATGTTTGATCACTGAAGGAAGGCTGCTAAGGCTGACACTAACAGGCACAACCACTTCCCTACTCACCTGCAGCAAGGGAGAACTTGCACTTGAGCCATTTCAGCTCAATGACCAAAGTACATGATGGAGGAGGTAAAATTTTGTTTCGTATTTTACACTTCCTTATCTATATGAGCAGCATATCATACCCAGAAGGGTATTTCCTTCTTTCATATTGTATTGTTATGTACTTGAGGCCACTTGCAGCATTTATGATGGCCATTCTATTTGTGGATTGTGGAGGAATTCCACATGGTTTTCGGTGTGCATCATTGGCACCAAATTATGCTTTCATGATTCACTTTTGTAAAATGAATGTGGCAGCAAACAAGTGGCTAAACAAACACTTTTTGCACTATGTATTGAGGTAGGCAAAGAATGCCCTGCATTGGTTCCATGTTTGGGACTATGTTCTACCTCCTTGTTTTCATATGTTTATGCTTCCATATTATGCTGCTAAAACATTGATTGTAGGAAGCACCATTGGAGGAGTAGCAAAAGAGATGAAGAGGCCCAATGGAAAGATGATTCTTCACATTATACAAGCTGCATATTTTGAGAAAGAATAGTAGGCAGACCTTTATTGCCATGTTATACATCTTGCCTTCAAGTGAGAGGACTCATTTGGGAGGTTTGAGTTCTTGGAGGAGACACCTCGTGGGTGTTGGATTTGATGGGGTGGCTTGGGTCTTTCTTGAATACCATTATATTTCAGCCATATATCAGAAATAGCCCCATATGTATCATAAGTGGAGAGAGAAGCAACAAGAGATGTACCTTTTGACTCCACACAGTCAGCTATGCAGCCCACCTTCTTTGCAGGAGCTCAAGGTGGAAGAGATCCTTCATGAGTTGCCATACTGGAGGGTGACTCATCTTGTTTGGTTGATAGCTTGGGGAGGAAGAGAATCAAAGGGGGATGATGAATCCCAATTTACATCAGCCCTCATGCTTCAAGAGGACCTTCAAACAGCCCATTGTTGCTTCCATAGATGTTTCACTGTCACAAATGTCAGCTATTTAAATAGCTTACACACTTGGGAGGAGCAACTTGGAGATATATTGATGATGCAGCACCTTAATCCTTCGGATATTTCATCTTATGAGGGTGCTACAAGGGAGAAGAGGATTCTCTTTAGTCCTATCCTTGCAGTTGCTTGAGGACAAGCAACATTTGGGAGGGGAGGACTGTAATGTTCCCAATTTTGCAACAAGCAATTTGGAACATTAGATTTTTCTACTTTCACCTAGGAGAGGAATAAATGGGTAAGGGAGCCCATGAACAATAAAAGCATGAATAATTTCCACCATAATAAGGAATGGGATCACTTCAGGAGCTGAAATTTACACTTACAACTGTGAACAAGGGAAAAATAGATGAGGACATAGTCAAGTTTGACTAAGTCAACATACATTCTTGAGGAGGAAGAGATCACCTAAGTAAACCAGCTCAATGTGAACAAGGATCAGCCTAAGACACACACATGTAAACTAGATTGAAGATCCCTAGTGTGAAAAGAGGCATTGGAGGTGGATTTTTTTTAGTTGACCAAGTCAACAGCGCAGCCACAAGAGGAGGGAAGCTAGCTAGGGCAGCGCAGTTTTGAAAGAGGAAGCTTCATGAAGAAGTCACCTCAACATTGTGTGGGGTCCGGAGTGAGGAGGCTCACAAAAGATAAATTGAGGGAATAGCATCAAAGGATATTCATTCATGTATTCAACTATTTTGGTTTTGAGACCAATTGCATGCTTCAGCTATTTAGTTGGAGTTCCTGCATTGCTTAGTGCAAGGAATTCCTGTGCGGGAATTCCATCCTCTCTTTCGATCATCTTGCTTAAGGGATCAAAGGGGAGTGATTTGAGCTTTATTTCAGTACTTGGATTGAGGCCATTCATCCACATTCAGCCACAGTACAGTTTACTTTAGAAAACTGTGTCCTTTATGTAGCAGCAATAACAGCACAGCTGCATCCTTTGATTTGATGCAAATCTTTGAGGAGGAGGTGCTCATTTCCCTCCGGGAGTTCTAATAAGAGGCCTAGGGCCATCTCTTTGTATTATTCTGATATCTCATGTCATGTACTGCCATTTTTAATACAGAGATGCAGTAACTGCGTTATTTTCTGCAGTACTGTTTGTTATTCATGCATTTTGCCGGAAACCTTTGCCGGGTGTCTTTTTCTTTGTATAAATGATGTTAAACCTCCATTTCTATGCCATTTGATTAATATAGACTTCATATCAGAATTATTTTATCATTTTCTATAGAAACCCTCACGGGAATTATGCTCATTGTATTCAGAAATTTCTGTTTAGTAAAGTCATGGGAAATCAGTGTTTTCTAGCCTGGTCGGGAAAGGAGGAGTTTTTTAAAATAGCTAGAAGCATTAGTTTGAGCTTAAATTCGGAGCATAGGTCCCTCATGACCTAAGATATCATATCCATCCATTTCCCCTGCTTATTTTCACGCTCAATTCTGAAAACAACCTTTTAGGTGCATAAAACACCCTTTTTCCCCACTTTCTGGATTATGAAACGAAGTACCAGTTGCTGTTGTAGCTAAAATGATTGCTATGTGTTTATTATTTATATTTTAAGCTTATTCATCATAACAGGACCATTATACAGCTTATTCATTGTAGATTTCCTAATTTGGAACATTACAGTCTCGCTTCTTCTGTTTAAATTTATTCTCAATCTTGGCAGCATACCGTTATGTCGTACCAAACAAGGAGATGTCGAGGAACTAAATTTCCTCCTGACTGTATCTATGCAGAAAACTATGATACTTTAGCACCAAATGTTTCTCCAAATCTTTGATACTCAACTTTGTGCGCAGGGTATGCAACAGATTCGTCATCTCATGCACATCTTGATCCCTTTTTTGCCGCATCATGGTCCATTGTATTCACTTGTCCTCATAGCTCCCCACAAGATAGTATTTTTCCTTGATGGCATCTCATAAATAATTCCAAGTGGGTACGGTTGAGAAAAGAGAGGGTTTTGTCTCGTCCTTTTTCTCACCGTAGGTTTCCCACCAGTCCTTGACATGGGGGGTAGCTTTGAGGAGTGCAAAAATAATCTTCTCCCAGTTGGAAAAGTCATGAACCAAGAAATATCCTTCTAATAGATTCAACCATCTATCTACAGAATCTGCATCTATTTGGCCCTCAAATATGGGAATGTCTAAGTTTACTTGTACCTTAAATGGAGTTGCACCTCTAGAGTGGTTGTTGGATGCAAATGTGCCGCCAGTGGGTAGTCGTTGAAGGATCTGGGAAAATTTATCCATCATTGTGTTCCTTTTTTTTCTAGGGCCTCCTCGAGAAATATTTTGATAGGATCTCCTGCTCCCTCATCTTTCTTTTCATCCCCCATGGGCGGGCGTCGGGATTTGTGAGGCTGATCTTGCAAAGGTTAAACCAAATCAAGCCCTAACTCCTTATACCCCAACCTCATTGGGGACATGAAAAGAAGGATCCGGAAAAATCAGATTGCTCTGATACCACTGATCCAGATTTATTCAGGAATGCAATAGAATACACATATAACCTAAATAGAAATATGCAGTGGAAATAACACTTCATTTCATTAATATCAAAGAACTGAAATTTGTTTACAGACATAATTAAATAAACTAGCTAGGGTGCTAGGAGCTTATCTCTGAGAAGAGATGTGGCGACTATAGGCCTCTGAACCATGTTACAATGAGGCTCGAGGGCATATTTATTATAGAGAAATAATGGAAAACCATAAACATCCAAAAACCTAACCCTAGGAGATGAAGCGCCAAAACTATGGGCCCCGTTTGGGTAAATTAGTGTTTCAACTTCCCGAGGTTGTAACTTTGGCATACTATTTCCATTTTATGCGCATGATACATCATTACATATATCTATCTGAGGACTACAACTGCTAATCATGAATATTGATTCCGAAATGGTATCATTTTCGCCAGAGTCGCGATGACCAAAAACCGTTGTTTAGGGCCTCAAAACAGCTCTAGAAGTTCAAAACTCGAAAACCAGCTAAAAATAGTAAGTTGTGCCGAAACTGAAAAATTGAAAGAGACAATGGTGGGGCCCCAAGTGGAATAGGTGGGTGGCCACCAATATCCACCTGGATAATTGATAGGTAAATGTATTAATCGTTTTATCAGCATGGTCGAGTGCAGGATTGTTGCACCGTTGGCAAGAGACCGCTCCTAAACTTCCGCGACAGCTCGTTGCCTAACGTGAGCATCTCATTCCAACTCGTCATGTTCATTTGTGGCAATCTTGACTTGAATTCGGAGTGGAGGATAGTCAGGGATATGATCGAAGATTGGGTCACTAGCTAGCAATTAGATTAGCAATTTGTTATAACCACAAGCTTATTTTTTAATGTTATTTGTTATTTTGTTTCAGTCGAAAGGCTGGAATTAGAAAAATTGCATGTAATTTCATTATGGCCATAGGCCGAAAGGGTTGTATAAAATATAGATTTCAAATAGGAATTAGGGGAGAAATAGCAATGCTATTATAACTCTGGCAAAACTATAATTTTGTGTTGTCACCCTAGTTCTGGGCTGGATCCACACTTATGATGTACTTTTGCTGATTTTGAATTAAGACAAGAAGCTGTGCCATGTTGTTTGCATTTTGCGTTTTAATCTATTACTGATGTTTCATCGAGTGTTGAAGCTTCAAGCTTCCTAAAACGGGAAACGAGTTGGTTGGCTAGGGCCCAGCCAACCCAACTTGTTCACCCTCTCGCTTTCTTTTTGTTAAAGGTGTGTGTTGATTTTATTTCAATGCAAAGTGTGGATTGAGTTTATGCTTTATTCCTTCATAATAATTATGGTTTTATTTCACTGACAGTCAATGTGAAGGATCAGTGGTGTGAACATTAATTAATTCTAATTTACCTTCAATTATTTCCTTTTTCCGAATCTTATTTTACTTCTACCTGGATCGTGAAAGCACATTATTCCTACACTAGTGCATTTATAATTCCCGCAACTTGGTTTTATCAGTTCGTTACAGTAAATTTGTTCATTCTTTCCTTTCATAAGAATTCGATGTATTTCTGCAAGTGAATGTTCGTTAGCAAATAAAAGTATTATTAATACCAAGAGTTAAAATCCTGGGAATTAAAGATGGTTTATTAACTGATGAATGAATGTTGTTATGACACATCGATATGTGCCTGCACTCTATATTTTTAAAAGGAAAGAATTAAAACCTAAATCTAAATAGTTAAAGTGAACCTTTCTGAGTTAACAAAGATTAGAGTCAGATTTGGTTTATGTGGGTAACTATCACAGGGATAAAGCCTACTGTCATACTTAAGTAATTTCTTTCACTGCATTAAAGAAAGTGTGCTTTGACTTTTGAAGTTTGTTTTATTTTAAAGTCTATTTTCATTGTAAGATTCATTTTGGTTGAAGCATTCTTTTAAGTGTGCAAGTTATTTCAGAATTTTGTTTGCCTTTGCAAATTCTTTTCATAGATTAGCACACCCTTTCATTTATTCCAGAAGTAATTGGAAAACTTGGTGTAGGAATATGTTCCGGTACAAGAACCAATATCTTGTTACATGAACAGAGTGCTCGAAGCCTGAATCTTAGATCCCCTACACAAATACATAAATCTCCATTATAAGTGTAAAATATACTTCACGCACATAAGCCATGAACCTGTGCTAGTGCAAGCATATTGCAGGAGTACAGGAATAACAACTTAGTGTAGGAAGGAAAATCCTTAAAGAAGGCATATATTTCTAAGGGACCACTTGTGAACCTGCCAACACCCATACTAGAGATAAATATAGAATTTTATCTCAACAATCAAGATTGTTTACAATAGTGTGGAAATTCCTTTATTTGGTTTCTTCGCAAATTACTTTCTTTCACATTCTGTCACTAGAATTTCTTTGGTGTTAATTGCTGTGTGATCTTTCTTTCCAATTTTGCAAGATTTTGATTAAATAAGTAGGAATAGAGATAGGAAAAGTTCATACCATTTATGGAATTTCCTGTGCTTCGTCTCTAAGTTTACGAAACCCCTGGGTTGACAATTAAGTGTTCAAGGGAGTTTTTTTTATTGCAATTCCTGCACTCAACAACCAGCTCCATCAATATCGAAGTGAATCCCCTACAATTGCCCCATAGGAATGATCTTCTATTGATTTTCCATCCTTAGCTGAATTAGTGACCATTTCATCTTAGGCCTTCCCATTCATTGCCATGTATGCTTTGGCATAACGTTGTCATCCAATCCTAGATCCAAAATGACTTGATCCATCTCATGATCTTTGATCTAGGCAGTCAACCACATATCCCACCTAGTTATTTTCGTGTTCTTGTACACTTTATTTACTATGAATTGTTCCAATTGCAAATTTTCCTTTCCAGCGCACTTATCTATTAGCTCCTGTAACCATTCTACATCCTTTTGGTCCCTCATCAATTTCATACATGTCTACAAGAAGGACGACAAGATACATTGATCCACTTCATTTACTTCGACATTCTCCTTAGGCTTATTCTCCAATGGAAACAACAGTCTCTACGTGGTAGGTTGCGAAGCTTTAGGAGTCATAAATGTCTTCCTTTCTTCCATGAATGTCTCTTTCTCACATTATACATAAAATCCAACATTCTTATCTTCTGCATTCCTTACCTAGGTCTCCATTGCAGCCTTCTTTCCTTCTTTGGGGTCTCCTCCGGTACTCACACCACTACGCGTTACTATGTTAACGCTTGGATCTACCTGGCACGGTTCAGCCCTCGTCATTTGTATATTTTGAGCTGGCTGTTGGTTGCGCTTCACCTGCATTTTAGCTAACAAAATGGGACATTTTTCGATTTCATGACAAAATTCTTGTCAATACTTATAGGAAGCTACAATAGGATTCTGAAAATCCCTGTAAAAATGTTCAACATGTCTGCAGTTGTAACATATCATTTGTCCTCGTCCACGACCAGCGCCTCCTCCTCAGCCACGCCCTTTGCCTAGGAAACCTCCTCGCGCAGTCGATGAACCCGAAGCTTCGCAACCTTCTACTTGCATTTGATATGCACCATGACTATTATGCATCATCATATCATATCTCTTACAATGTTTCTCATCATGTCCCATTGAACTACAGAAATTGTAGAACAATTTCTTCGGTGATCTCACAAAATTTTGCAGTAGGTGATAATAATCCATAGAATTTTGGCATGAAACTTCGCATAAGTTACACCATACATGGGGCCCTATTCCTGACCTAGCAGTCGATCTAGGTTTTAATGGACTTGGCATCCCAGCACCCAAATAGTCTCTATACACAGGGCACTACTCTTTATAGTGACCCTCTACTTTGCACTTAATACACTATACTTCTGACCTTATATCATATCGAACCTCCTTTCCCTTATTTAGATCATGAATCTCCATATGCAAGATCACCAACTGATTCTGAATCTGTTGCACTCTTATGCTTACATCAACTACTCGTGAAGCTTCAAGCTTCAAGTTGGTCTCTAGTGCTTCAGCCTGAGTAACAATATTTTGTTGTGATAATGGAAATCTGAGATGAGGCAACAACGCAACAATGAACCATTCTCTATGTTGTCCATCAAGGATATTGAAACTAATCTAGCTCAATAATTTCTTAAACCTCTGATCTACCTCCCATATAGTCTCAGTAGCCACCTACTTAATTTCTTTGATCTTTGTGATACACTGGGACTGCGACTTTGGTTTCTTGAATTCAACGTTCAGCGTGGTATTTGTCTCACCCAAAGAAGCATTTTCATTTGTTGTAACATATTTCATGTACCAAGGTAATGATCTATCTTGCAGCGCGGTAACCAACTGCGCTTTCATCGTATTTTCATCTGTAATATTCTACGAACTTCATATCGCTTATGCAAAAAACCAAAACTATTTTGGATCATCTAATCCCTTGAACACAAGCATATTTGGGGGCTAGGCCATGCTGAATGCGGGAGGTGGAGGTGAAGGTGGAGGAATGGAATGGGATGGAGTGATGATGGGGGTGGAAGGCCGGGGAATCTCAACAGTGCTTTGCTGATTTTCAAATCTTAGACTTCTCAGGGTAGTGGGGTTGCTTTCTCTTTATTCAGACCCAAACAACAGAAGATATTCAGTTTCAAAATAAGTACCCCAATCTAGTGTGAATATTTTACCACTCCATGTAGCACCATGTTCTCTTTCTTCAAACATCAATCCGAGTGCATCCGTAATATACCCTTTTCATACAATATCATTTTAATCCATAACTTCAGTGAATTCAAGTACTTGCCTCTAAGGCCTCTGAAGAACTTGCGATCTGCTTCATTATAAGACACAAAAGTCTCAATTGTGAACTCAGTGATAAACCCTCCAAGAATATTTTCTATCCAATAATCAATAGCTCTCGCGATCTTGTTATCAGTATTTTTCAGCTTCTCATTTAGATCTGGGGTCCACGCGTATATCGTATTATTGAACTGACACGTCTGTGCATGTTTTCTTAATATCCACTCATATAGCTCACTAGAAAATGATGCAAAAAATATGTCGTACTGATCTTTATAGATATACGTCTGTAACCAATGTTTTGTAGAGATATGAGGGTTTCTGTTTTCTTGCAAAACAAACTCATGTTCTTTCAGACTTACCCAATTTTCAATATCTTTCTTAGACAGATTCCATATCTAACTAACCCTTAGTCATATCCCAGTCCCAACAGAAGAACCATTTGTTGGCTTGATGGGTCCTAGACCCAGGTTCATTGTAACTGTGCAATACAACATACCCCACTATTACTGGCACTTTCGGAAATGACCTGCTTGTGCAGATCGAAGTCTCACCCAATGGAATATAGGGGGATGTTAGAGCTAGGCTTTTGCATCCAGAGGGATAGAGGATCATGGCTCTAGGGATTTATTTTCTTTACAAAACTTCATAGGTCAGATCTATCAGTAATACATGCGTTGTTCAACACATTTGTTGAACTTACTAACATATTGTGTGATATTAGTTATTCATGCATTAAACAAAGTAAACAACTATAAAAAAGACTGCCTTATTCTATTACAGATCAAAACCCTTATTCAGCACAAACATTCATAAACAATAAGTAAAATAAAACACATCAATAGAACTCAGATCTATTCAACAGTTCTTTCATTAATAGGCTAATCCTTCTCATACATTCAGTTTCACCCTGTGCACACAGCTGCAAGGCCCTGCGCACACAACTGCAGACTTCCTAAGGTCTCTGCGCACACAGCTGCAGAAGCCTTTCCTCTAATCCAATACATAGACTTTGACTCAAAACAATCTTACATCCAAAGGCATTTCATAATATCTATTGTTTAAGCTTATTTCTCGCCTATGAATTCTATCTAGACTCCTTATATAGGTTTTTCATTTACATTGCTAGGTCTAAAACCATGGGCGGAGTCCAACATCCACAAAATAATCCCATCCCATTACATAATAAGGGGCTTTGACCTGCCCCAAATCCCCTAAGACTCAAAATAGACTCCGTGTTGCGCACTCTGCTCCTCGATCTATAGATTCTTTATCTACTACTTTCTTCGAGGGGATCCCATGTCCAACAGATCCAATATTTTGAGATGCAAAACTGTTTTAGAATGAAAAGAGATTTGATCCCTTGACGCTTGGTAAATTTGGAGCTAAGATGGATCTAGGTTGGTTTATTTATCAATTAATTATAATATGATTATAATTATTAATTTTGTGTTTTTTATTTTATTTTTAGTTATATGTAATCTGATAAAGTCAAAATGTTTTATTGATAATTATAATTATTAATTATTTTATTTTTATTATAACACCCCCTTCCCACATCTACCAAAGTAATCGACCAGCTAGGGTAAATATGCGATGAGAGTATACTATAATGATATTCAACCTCCTAGGTGACCTTAAGGAAGTGGAACTGATGGAAACATAACATAAAGAAATTATACAACAAAAACACCCCCAGGAGGTAACCCAACCATTCAGGCCTCTTACCCCTACATCACACTGACATTTTGACCTCTTTGAGCCATATTCGTAGGCATAACACTGCATGCCAGTGACCAGGAGGCTATATCCCCAGGCATAACACTGCATTCCAATGGCCAGGGCCCCAAAAAATCAGTTATGTGCCTGCATCTCCGACATTTGAGCCACCTTTTTAGGCCCAAAACCCATTGCTTTTCCCATAATTTCATGAAAATTTCAGAGATGATAAATAAAAATGATAAGGAAGAAATCACATCAATAAGAACTCATATGGGCCCCTTCTAGACATAACATGAATTTTTTCAAACATGTCACAAACATTGAATCTACAGGTGTAAACAACATAATAGAGCAAAGAGGTCTCATACTTATCAGAGAATCGCTAAAAAAAAATTCTCCCCTACATCATAAGTTTCCATACAATCTATTTGACCATAGATACATTATGCATTCATTTACAAGTAAAAACATGGATAGAGCCATACATCATCATTGATAAAATACATGCTTATAACCAACATGATAAAAACAACAATACCATTGATACAACCATAATATAATCCACATAATAACTAGTGCATTTATACATCAAATACCAAAGGAATGAGCTTCTCATTAATGAGTGTAAAATCCAACCAAATATGGGACTTCCACGTTCCACCCGACCATATATTGGCTGAACTAAATCTCTCTTCAGCTAATCAACCCCGTGTCATATTCCAGGCATGAATATGGGACTCATAACCACCCAAAAAGAACCAAATAAACATGAATGCTAACAGAGTTATCTGCCTACACCGTGAGGAATTTTCTTGTCTCCTATTTTCTCAGGATTTATCTTAATCCATGGTCTTAATCAGGATTCATTAAGCCCTAAACCGAGACATACTCTCCAGGATTTACTGTACATACCATCCCGAGACTACTAGGCCAAAACGGAGAGCACCCACCTTTCAGGCTTTATCGCAATCCATCTTATATCACTAGGCCCTAAACCAAGGCAAACCACCTCTAGGCTTTACCATATATCCTGCCATTCACAAGAAAGGATTCCTAGGCCCACTGAGGCAACACACTATCCAGATTTACCGCAACCCATAGTTTGGTTCAAGGTTTACTGGGCCATGTGTTATATCAATTCAGAGGTCCACCTCACTCGACTTCGAATCCAATATGTCAACCCAACTCAACCAAAGTATGAGAACCCATCTCATCAAGGCTATCTGGAAATGGCAAGGCTAGGTTGAAAACACTATCACACCTAGCAAAAACCCATGCCAACACAGAAAATAACCACATGCAATACCATGCATGCCAAATCTAGCAAGGAAATCATACATGCAAATGTATACTTGCAAAGAATCATGTTGTATATGCTTCATTCCTCCTCCTCCTTGCTTGCTTCCTCCTTTTTCTTGCTTTCTTGCCTTTCCTAGTCCAATGTCAAGGTGCTCCAAGAAACTCTAAGTATTCAAGAGTGAGAGAGAGAGAGAATAGAAAGAGAGTCATAAGTGTGAGAAAAATCTTAACTATAAAAATCTTGCCAACTAATCCTCAAAAGCCTTTTTATCAATGAGGCCTCTATTTTCTTCATTTTCCATAATTTTATTTCATTTTTCTCCTCACATGCAACTTGTGACCTTTCACCTTCCTTTTCTCCTATTTTCCATTATTTTCATAAATAAATGTGCCAAAAATATTGTTTTCCTCTCCAAAGCCTTTTCCATTGCCTTTTGCAATTTCCTCTAGCCATAATAACCGAAATGAACACCCACTAGGATGTTTTTCCCAAGATTCAGCTTAGACTATGTGTCCCATCAACCGTGATTATTATTTTTAACTTATATTACATGGAATTTTCACCAGGGTTGTTACAGACCCTCCCCCTTGGGGGACACTATCCTCGATGTTCAACCACACATATACCTCAGCCAAAACTACTCAAAAGAAAACATACTGCCCATGGAGATTATAGCACAACTCGTTGCAGTATTTACAATGAATGACCTGCTCGGAAGAAAAAATCATCATGCCAATCATACCATGTACTGGAGCTTTATAACACAACTCATTACGGTATTTACAATAATATACACATATGCAAATTTTCTCAACCAACAAATAAAAGGAGACGATGCCCGCATCCACAACAAGGGAATCCAGAGGCTCACACCTCCACCCTCAAAGTAGTACTAGGATTCACCTCCTTCCTAGGAAGTCTAGAATCCATTTTCAAAGTCAAAGATGCATCCAATGTCCAGCACTACAATCTTGCGTCACTTGTCTTTTGAGTGAACAGTTACCGTCTCATTGTTCCAGGGCACACTCCCATTGTGCATTTGATTCCATCTGGAAATGATAATGGAACAAATCCATCCCCGGCCTTCCCTTATATTCTACACAACCCCTCAGGAAATCCGGTCACCCCCTTCCATGTAGTCACACCCCTTCCAAGTTCTGCTAGCACCCCCATCCCAGGTAATCCATCACTTGGGAAGGCTTCCACGCATTAGAAGATACAAAAACTAAGGCATATCCCTACCTCAAAAGAATCATACCAGTCATATTATGCTCATGAAAATCAATGGATACTATTGGGTACCAGTGTCCCACAATGGCCCTGCTCCTGAAGTGCTTTATCAGGATACTACTGCATGTTTCAATTCCTTCTGTTGTTGTTGCTAATGCTTGCAATCAGTTTCAACCACCCAAATGGGAATTTATGTGCTTCCTGTACCAAACACATAATTTCCATTAGATTCAAAATAGATTGAAATAAATTCACATCATACCTCATTGGTAGCTCGTCAATAAGGTACACTTTCATTCATGTTCACTTCCTGTCACAACAAGTCAAACTAGTTGTTTGATCAAATCATCATGTATAAACATATCACATTTGGTTAGCCCAAAACACAACCATCATAAGTAAAAATCATGAGTCGCATGCAATCATCATAAACCATAATCATAAATCACATGAAACCATCATAAGTCATAGTCACGGATGACGTGAGTAACAAGACTGAAATAAAATATCGATACTAATCCTTCATTGGTCCTTACTATATGCACATCGGATTGGTTTCCACACCCGACAAACACCCAATGCCCTTGCTTCTCTTCGATCACATACACATACACACAGTGTACAACACGTACATCCACAAAAGGTGTACAACGCCACACAATACATATACCCACACCGACATACAACACATACATGTACACCTAGTGTACAATACAACACAATACATATGCCTACATCAGCATACAACACATACGCCTACACCCGGTGTACAATACAACACAATACATAATTCTACATCAGCATACAACACCTACACCTACACCCAATGTATAATACAACACGATACATACGCCTACACTAGCATACAACACATACACCTACAATCGGTCTGCGACACAACATAATACATATACATATATAAAGTACCACACAACGAATACACATGTCATGATACCATGACTACACCATGCACATATATAGTACTGCATGTCCGCAACACAACATGTATGGCACACACAAAATACCACATGTATACCAATACCATATGATCAACATGTTCAGAGTAACACATGTACACAACACTACCTGCGCAACATCACATGTACAAAACACCACTTGCACAATGTGTACACAACACTAAATGTACACTGCACCACCTATACAATGTGTACACAATACCACATATACATAGCACCACATGCACGACATATACATGACACCACCTGCATATAGAAACCCGTGTACAACATGTACACAGCATTGCGTGCACGCAACACCACATGTACAATCATGCACACAACACCATATGTACATAGCACTGCATATAAGACATGTACATAGCATTATACGTACATAGCACCGAATATCCAACATGCGCACAACACCATATGCACACAACATCGCATATCCAACACGCACAAAGTGCAATATTTACACAATACCGCATATCCAACATGTACATAACACCATTTATGCCTAGCACTGCATATGCAATATACACACAACAGCATATATACAATAGACTTACAACATTATATGTACACAATAATACATATGTTACATGTACACATCACCATATGTACAATCATTGAATATACAACATGCGCAACATATAAAAAAAAGCAACACTGCACATCCGTAGACTACACATTGACCCCGTAAACAATCTTGCTTCTAGTGTCTTTCCATTATCCATGCTTATAATAGCGTGTCATAGATCACACTAGTTTCACTTCATTGATGTACCCCTTAACATTACCTGTCCATAACATACACATAGGCATAGTGCAAGCATATAATATCAACTCATATCCACGTGATACTGACCTCATATATTTGTCAGGCTTACTCTTCCCACTTGATTCCTCATAAGACGAAGAACCTCTTCATTTCATTCACCTGCATAAGCAATCATTCCTCCACAAGAATGATCCTTGAAAACCCTGTCATAAAGTGACATAGATACATACATACATATTGTTGGGCGAAAATATGGTCGTTAATTAATTACATTGTAGTATTTCCCAATTGTTTAATTGTCAATCTGAGGATAGCATACTTACAAAACACACTCAGAATATATGCAGGACTGAGGTTTGATTAAGCTAATCTAAATTTCTTTGACTAAAAGTAAATAGCATGAAATGAGTTAACTAATAAAGTGGGAAATTGCATAAGGAAAAACAACATATGAAGAGCAATGAGACAATAGTTGTGAGCTCACAATAACAACGAAAGAATCATATCACACTATGAAAAATGAACAAATAACAATGAAAGATTACAAAATCATTATTCTAATCACAACTCACTCTCTAATAATCATAACCTAATTACCACTAATAATGAATTTCTCTCCTTTCACCTAATCTCTACTTAAGAAAATCCTCCCCTCATGAAGAGAAAGAACTCTCTTTTATACATGAATTCCCTTTGAAAAGGAGATAAGCCTCTCATAATTAGACATCCACTATTCTCTCAACCATTTTCCATTATTACAAAATATGATCCCTTTAAATCCTCACACATATCTCTCATAAATATTTATATGCTACCCAAATCTCCATGATATTCTCCTTTGAATAAGCTTTGAATATTTATCTCCTTGAAATGGTGGAGGAGATATTCGAGAATTCTTTTGAATTAATCCTTCACATATTCCTATAAGTCACAAAGCTCATCCATACTTGAGATATTAATGAAAAGCATATTAATTTTCTAATTTTCATCATTAGTTCACTTATTATACTAAAATGAATAAAGTGGAAAATAATAAGGAAATACCCAAGTATATGCATGGAAATGGTGTGATGAAGGGTTAATAGGATGATGAAATGTAAGAAAAAGGTGGATGAAAATGGGTCCTTTATGAGGCCCAACATACTCCCCAACTGAACTTGTTGCATGTCCCCATGCAACCATCAATGGATCTTCTTAATAACTTTTGGCATTCGATCTCTGGCTTTGAATAATGATGTTTTTCTAATAGGGAATGTTTCCAGGATGTGAAATACATGAGTAACAACTTAGCTGATATTTCTTATGGTTGGTTCTTGTGTAACAACCATGAATATAAATAATGTTGGTTCTTGTGTTAACAAAATCCATTTCATTTGTCTTCTTGTTGCAATAATAATTTTAACCATACATTCACTGGAAATGATAAGCAATTAATGTGCATAAGAAAGCCTTTGTTTATATGTAGGAATCATGCCAACATGTGTATCAATGTGTATGCAACAAAGTACAATCAAAGTACCATTGGAAAAGAAATGTTGGTGGATGGGTAATGAGATGAAAAATGGAACGATGAGATGGTAGTGAATGAAAAATGGAATGAAATGTTGGTAATGAATATAGTTTCTCCTCCCCCACAACTAAACTTGTTGCATGTCTCCATGCAAAAAGGCAAAGGTGATAAAAGGGAAAATGGAGCAGGGTGAGGGAATTTTCCAAAGTTATTCAGTTCTAGTAGTTAAGGAACTACATGATTAAAGGTTATAAAACCACATACCTCCACTTACCCAAGAGTGATGATGAACAATGCAATAGGAATATGGCTGATGCTAATACTGGATCACAAAATATGTCACTGCTGCAAGAGCAGAGAAATGGAACTGTGAATGCTGCTACGGCAATAACTTGATCATGGGAGATGTCACTTCTGCAAGATCAGAGAGATGTAACTGTGAATGCTGCTGCGACTGGAACTTGATCATGGGAAATGAAGGAATCTGAACTGCCGCTGCTAAATCACAAAAAATGTGGAAGGTGGAAAGTGGAACTGTAGTACTATGATATCGCTGAATTCATGATGTTGTAATAGTTGATAAAGTCATGAAAAGGAATGTATAGTCTTCACCCGCTACGAAACGCAATGGCACAATTTCAATCATGCAAATGAATGTGTCGATGTTGAGCATGAATGGAAATCATTGGATTACCAACTAGTAATGAAAGTCGTTAACCAATGCGAGGCAACTCACCATTGATGTCAATGAGTTCCAAGGTACTGAAGTACATCTCGCGAAGTGCGAATGGATATGCTGATGTCGAACCACTTGCAATATCTGACGATCAAGGGACATTGATGTATTCCCATGATTGTCAGCAGGAGAACTTGCAATTAAGGCATGCAAGCCTCTAGGTACTCAAAAGGAACTCTAGTCTATATCCCATATAAGGTGTTGAGGTAGATGGGGCAAGACTTGTTGAAAGGTGGGCCTTAAGGAATCCCACATCAGTCAACATGAGTTTGATAAAAAATATTGGTAGGATTATAAATGAAAAGATATCAGAATCAGGCAGTGTATATGGTAGGGCAATGTAATAATGGAAAGAGAGCATGTGATTTTTATTGACAAGGAAAAATGAACTGAAAAATAAGAAGGAGATGATGTATGCAGTTTAGAAAAATAGTCATGTATGAAGTCATGATGGATAAGGAAATGGAATATGGGCTGCAACATAGGGATGATTAAGGTGCTTTAAAAGGAAAAATGTGAGTAAACATGTCATGATGCAAAAGGGTTTTTGTGTAGCGGAAAATGTCACGATATGTGCAATAAAGAATTAGTTCTTCCAAGCTTCCAATGATGCATGTGTCATTGTGATTTATGAAGAGAACTTCTTCATGAAACTGGATCGTCTGCGCACCTATAAAAACTTAGTAGAAATCCTGCATGAAATTTGTGACAACTTTGAAAAACATAAAATGCTGGAATGGGTATGAATGCTAGCAACCAAATAAAATGAAATGCATTTACCTGTTGTCATTGCGCACAAGTTCCTTTGAAGTAACTCCAATAAACAAATTAGTGTAAATCGTATTCAGGAATTATGAGATATCCATTTGTGAAATTTTTTTTTTTTTGCGTTGTTTAAGTTGTATTTAGTTATTTGTTTTTTTATTTTTTTATTTTGTTATTTTTTTATATATTTTTTTCATATTTTTTATTTATTTTATTATTATTATTATTATTATTATTTATTTATTAGTTATTTCTTTTTTTTCTTTAGAAGGAGATGATGTATGCAATTCAGAAAAATAGGCATGTATGAAGTCATGATGGATAAGGAAATGGAAGATGGGCTGCAACACAGGGATGATTAAGGTGCTTTGGAAGGAAAAATGTGAGTAAACATATCATGATGCAAAAAGGGTTTTTGAGTAGCAGCAAATGTCATGATATGTGCAATGAAGAATTAGTTCTTCCAAGCTTCTAATGATGCATGTGTCATTGTGAATTTTGAAGAGAACTTCTTCATGAAACTGCATCGTCTGCGCACCTGTAAAAACTTAGTACGAATCCTACATGAAATTTGTGAGAACTTTGAAAAACATAAAATGCAGGAATGAGTATGAATGCTAGCAACCAAATAAAATGAAATGCATTTACTTGTTGTCATTGCGCGCATGTTCCTTTGAAGTAACTCCAATAAACAAATTAGCGTAAATCGTATTCAGGAATTATGAGATGTCCATTTGTGAATTCTTTTTGTTTTTGTTTGTGTTGTTTAAGTTTTATTTAGTTATTTATTTTTTTATTTTGTTATTTTGTTATTTTGCTATTTATTTTTTATTTTATTTTTTACAATCAATTAAAAAAACATAAAAATAATGTTTGTGGTGCAGAATGGATGTTGCCCAGTCAAAGAAATTGCTATGTAGCTTCACGCTATCAATGTGGCGACAAAACTAAGTATTGGTGGCTCGTTGCATTTTTGCCTGTCGCCCACGAATATCACGTGTCATCAAGTGGGAATCGAGAAGACGTGTTGCTTCGTTCCAGTCTGCTTAAGCATAAAAGAATTGCAGCATGATAAATTTAATAAAGTCAAGAGCATCCACCAACATTTTAAAATTGTTGTTGTGGCCCTGCTAACGAAAGAAATATCTAGTCTATAGAATCCTTCCCTTCTTTCGACGGCAATGTCGTCATCTTCATCGTGGTCTAAGGAGCCACATTGTTGATCCTCTCCTTCGCTTCTGGAGGAAGTGTTGCAGAGATAACTTCCTAACTATTTCCAAGCCTATTGGAAGCCTTTGAGTTTGATTTTTGTTGACAACGTTTGGCTGAGACTTTGAAGGCATCGATTTTGACATCTGCTCAGTTTTACTACTAGTAGTCGGAGAAGTTCCAGTGTTTAACAACTCAAAATCAGAAACCAATGCCAAATAAAAGAGCTCAAGAATTGATCAATAGGGCCTTTCCTGGCTCAACCGTTATCCAAGAAAGCATGTTTGTCCCCATAATGTGTTTCAAACCCGACCCATATCCCTGCCTTTGAGAGTCCTTCTGATGCCTTCGAACACAGAGGTGGTCGTCATCTGGCTTTGGGCCTGCTCGCGGGCGAGATACTCATGCAGTGGAGCATGTCGATGTCGTCCTCATTCTCGTAGGTGGCTACTTAAAAGAAACGGTTGGGGCTATTATTTTTCAGGTTGTCCATCCCGACTCCCAAGATCTTGCTCCCAAGAATTTATTGACTGTGTTTCCAAATTCAGGGTGGCAAGATTCAAGTTCATTCCCAGCTACTCCCAGAGGACAAGGTCCGAATTATCAGAGAATTAAATTAGTTGGACAAGACGGCCCTGATAGGCGATGGAATCAACGATGCACCAACATTAGCCGTAGCAGACATGGGCATACCATGGGCGTAGTAGGTATGGTCATGGCCATGGAGACTTCAGACATAGCCCTCATGTCTAACGATATCAAGAAAATTGCAATAGTAGTGAAGATTGTCCAAAGGACAAAAATATACATAAACATTGCCATCTCCAATTCATATACTTTGATAAGGCCTCTGGTTCATTAAGTGGGGTTGTCGTGAGCTTACGGAGGCGCTTATGTTCCTCCTGGGAAATACCCACAAAATCTTAACTGTGGAATTTCGCCACCCAGGTATAAAGTGGAAAACCTGCCTACAGGCTTCAGGAGTTGTGGCTACAAATGTTGGCTTTCCAAACATGAAGGCCTTGTACACACCAAACCAGTTCAAAATGTTGGGCGAAAATATGGTCGTTAATTAATTGCATTGTAGTATTGCCCAATCGTTTAATTGTCAATCTGAGGATAGCATACTTACGAAACACACTCAGAATATATGCAGGACTAAGGTGTGATTAAGCCAATCTAAATTTCTTTGACTGAAAGTAAATAGCATGAAATGAGTTAACTAAGAAAGCAGGAAATTGCATAAGGAAAAACAACATATGAAGAACAACAAGACAATAGCTGTGAGCTCACAATAACAATGAAAAAATCATATCACACTATGACAAATGAAAAACATAACAATGAAAGATTACAAAATCATTATTCTAATCACAATTCACTCTCTAATAATCATAACCTAATTACCACTAATAATGACTTCCTCTCCTTTCACCTAATCTCTACTTAAGAAAATCCTCCCCTCGTGAAGAGAGAGCACTCTCTTTTATACATGAATTTACTTTGAAAAGGAGATAAACCTCTCATAATTACACATCCACTATTCTCTCAACCATTTCCATTATTGCAAAATATGATCCCTTTAAATCCTCACACATATCTCTCAGAAATATTTATATGCTACCCAAATCTCCATGATCTTCTCCTTTGAATAAGCTTTAAATATTTATCTCCTTGAAATGGTGGAGAAGATATTCGAGAATTCTTTTGAATTAATCCTTCACATATTCCTATAAATCACAAAGCTCATCCATACTTGAGATATTAATGAAAAGCATATTAATTTTCTAATATTTAATCATTAATTCACTTATAATACTAAAATGAATAAAGTGGAAAATAATAAGGAAATACCCAAGTATATGTGTGGAAATGGTGTGATGAAGGGTTAATAGGACGATGAAATGTAAGGAAAAGGTGGATGAAAATGGGACCTTTCTGAGGCCCAACATACTCCCCAATTGAAATTGTTGCATATCCCCATTTATCATATTTTTTATTTATTTTATTATTATTGTTATTTATTTATTGACTTATTTATTTATTTTTTATTTTTCTTTAGAAGGAGATGATGTATGCAGTTCAGAAAAATAGGCATGTATGAAGTCATGATGGATAAGGAAATGGAAGATGGGTTGCAACACAGGGATGATTAAGGCGCTTTGGAAGGAAAAATGTGAGTAAACATATCATGACGCAAAAAGGGGTTTTGTGTATCGGAAAATGTCATGATATGTGCAATGAAGAATTAGTTCTTCCAAGCTTCCAATGATGCATGTGTCATTGTGATTTTTGAAGAGCACTTCTTCATGAAACTAGATCGTCTGCGCATCTGTAAAAACTTAGTACGAATCCTGCATGATATTTGTGAGAACTTTGAAAAACATAAAATGCAAGAATGAGTATGAATGCTAGCAATCAAACAAAATGAAATGCATTTACCTATTGTCATTGCGCGCAAGTTCCTTTGAAGTAACTCCAATAAACAAATTAGCGTAAATCGTATTTAGGAATTATGAGATGTCCATTTGTGAATTCCTTTTGTTTTTGTTTGTGTTGTTTAAGTTTTATTTAGTTATTTTTTTTTATTTTGTTATTTTATTATTTTGTTATTTATTTTGTTATTTTATTTTTTACAATCAATTAAAAAAAACATACAAATAATGTTTGTGGTGCAGAATGAATGTTGCCCAGTCAAATAAATTGCTATGTAGCTTCACGCTATCAATGTGGTAACAGAATTGAGTATTGGTGGCATGTTGCACTTTTTCCTGTTGCCCATGAATATCATGTGTCATGAACTGGGAATCAGGAAGACACATTGCTTAGTTCCAGTCTACTTAAGCATAAAATAATTGTAGCATGATAAATTTAATAAAGTCAAGAGCATCCACTGACATTTTAAAATTGTTGTTGTGGCCCTGCTAACGAAAGAAATATCTAGTCTGCGGAACCCTTCCCTTCTTTCGATGGCAATATTGTTGTCTTCATCGTGGTGTAAGGAGCCACATTGTTGATCCTCTCCTTCACTTCTGAAGGAAGTGTTGCAGAGATAACTTCCTAACTACTTCCAAGCCTATTAGAAGCCTTTGAGTTTTATTTTTGTTGACAACATTCAACTGAGACTTTGAAGGCATCGATTTTGACATCTGCTTGGTTTTACTACTAGTAGTCGGAGAAGTTCCTGTTTTTAACAACATAAAATCAGAAACCGATGCCAAATAAAAGAGCTCAAGAATTGATCAATAGGGCCTTTCCTGGCTCAGTCGTTATCTAAAAAATCTTGTTTGTCTCCATACTGTGTTTCAAACCCAACCCATATCCCTACCTTTTAGAGTCCTTCTGATGCCTTCGAACACAGAGGTGGTCATCATCTGGCTTCGGGCCTACTTGCAGGTGAGATACTCATGCAGTGGAGCATGTCGCTGCCATCCTCATTCTCGTAGGTGGATGCGGAAAAGAAACGGTTGGGCCTATTATTTTTCAGGATGTCCATCCCGACTCCCAAGAATTTATTGATTGTGTTTCCAAATTCAGGTTGGGAAGATTCAAGTCCATTCCTATAAGCTACTCCTAGAGGACAAGGTCCGAATTATCGGAGAATTAAAGCAGTTGGACAAGACGACCATGATAGGTGATGGAATCAACGATGCACAAGCATTAGCCATAGTAGACATGGGCATATCCATGGGCGTAGAAAGTTCGGCCATGGCCATGGTGACTTCAGACATAGCCCTCATGTCTAACAATATTAAGAAAATTTCAGTAGCATTGAAGATTGTCCGAAGAACATTGAGGAAAATATGCATAAACGTTTCCATCTCCAATTCATATACTTTGATAAGGCCTATGGTTCATTAAGTGGGGTTGTCGTGAGGTTACGGAGGCGCTTATGTTCCTCCTGGGAAATACCCACAAAAGCTTAACTGTGGAATTTGGTCACCCAGGTATAAAGTGGAAAACCCACCTACAGGCTTTAGGAGTTCTGGCTACAAATGTTGGCTTTCCAAACATGAATGCCTTGTACACACCAACCTGGTTCAAAATGTTGGGTGAAAATATGGTCGTTAATTAATTACGTTGTAGTATTGCCCAATAGTTTAATTGTCAATCCGAGGATAGCATACTTACAAAACACGCTCAGAATATATGTAAGATTGAGGTGTTATTAAGCTAATATAAATTGCTTTGACTGAAAGTAAATAGCATGAAATGAGTTAGCTAAGAAAGCAGGAAATTGCATAAGGAAAAACAACATATGAAGAGCAACAAGACAATAGTTGTGAGCTCACAATAACAATGAAAGAATCATATCACACTATGACAAATGAACAACATAACAATGAAAGATTAAAAAATCATTATTCTAATCGCAACTCACTCTCTAATAATCATAACCTAATTACTACTAATAATTACTTCCTCTCCTTTCACCTAATCTCTACTTAAGAAAATCCTCCCCTCATGAAGAGAGAGCACTCTCTTTTATACATGAATTTACTTTGAAAAGGGGATAAGCCTCTCATAATTACACATCCACTATTCTCTCAACCATTTTCCATTATTACAAAATATGATCCCTTTAACTCCTCACACATATCTCTCATAAATATTTATATGCTACCCAAATCTCCATGATCTTCTCCTTTGAATAATCTTTGAATATTTATCTCCTTGAAATGGTAGAGGATATATTCAAGAATTATTTTGAATTGATCCTTCACATATTCCTATAAATCACAAAGCTCATCCATACTTGAGATATTAATGAAAAACATATTAATTTTCTAATATTTAATCATTAATTCACTTATAATACTAAAATGAATAAAGTGGAAAATAATAAGGAAACACCCATGTATATTATGGAAATTGTGTGATGAAGGGTTAATGGGACGATGAAATTTAAGGAAAAGGTGGATGAAAATGGGACCTTTTTGAGGCCCAACACATATTGCATACATAAAAATCAACATAAAGAAATCATGATCCTTTCAGAAAGCTTCATTCATAAATTCATATATACATACATATATGGATATTATCATAATCATGATAACAACGTAAATACCAAATATCATAAGGTATAGGTTAATAGAACGTCCTTCATTTGTGCACAACATGCACAAAGTTGAGAACGATAGTTCCAAAATTAACCAAGGAATCCAACACCTCAGACCCATTCACTTTACTTTCTATGTTACCTTTCTCGAGACTCTTTTGCCACCGTCCATTTACCCCAATGGACCCAACCAATCCAACTGAAAAACATATTCTTACTTTCAATTTCCCTTATACATGCACCAGGCTTCATCCAAGTCTTTCATTACATGTTGGGTTTCATTCAGCTCTCCCTGAGCTCCATTAAATTTCATATTTCCCAACCAATTCCCAAGACTCTCAAAATATAAAAGGCAAGAAAAATAATAAGTAAGAGGAAAACCCTGGAAAACCAACAACAATACAACACCACAACAAAGTGGCAAGGCATTACACTAGACATAAAGAAAACAACAAATCAAGTGCAAGAAAATTATAAAATACAGAAAGCACAAGAATAGCAATGAACACCATTACTCATTCCCCATGGTTTCCAATACTCCCAAAGGAAAGCTCAACCCAATCCTTCTTCAAAATTTCATGGTAGTCTCTTGTCATGAAATCCCCTGCATCATACTACCCTAACCACATAACTATATGTGCATAATAAATATAATAATATGCCATTTATCTTACCTTTTTGTGCCAAACACAATGTTTTGTAACTGAACACACATTTCAACCACATGTTCCAAAGATCAAGACAACATATCTATCAATTTGAAACCAACCTTTACCAATTCTAACAGTCATGTCATAATCAACAATCAACTCACATTCATCAGTCATACTACATAATATTACAGCTATAACCTACTTGCACTCAAGTACATATCAACTATCTCAACACATCTATGTTAGTACAATCATCTTAAAACAAAATTGTTACTTCATGCAATATTATAGACACATGCTCATATCATGAAAAAAATATAATCATACCATGTTAGATAAATTAGCTAGACAGCATAATAGACACCAAACACTCAACACAAGATAGATGACATAATCAAACAGTCAAGCACCAAGTATAAGACATAAGAAAACTCATACCTTAATGTGTCTTAGGGGATTCTATCTTGTCTGCAGAATCAATCTAGATTAGCATGAAATAAATTCACAACACATGTTGTGAAACCAACTCCAAAAATAGAAGAAAAGAGATATAAATGCCTTAGAAATTAGCCAGTCCGAGGGGGCAACCTCCAATACATTACATAAATGAACAATTCTTGGATGATACAAATGACAAAACCTCCTTTCTATATATAGATCCATGTAAATAAGCAATGTAATCCTATCCGACCTAACAATAATTTAAGGGCACAATAACAACAATATTGGGGTTATAGGGGTACAATAATAACAATAAGGGGGTTACAATAACAACAATAAGGGAATATACTAGCAATATAGGGACCTAACATGCCCCTCTCCTTCAAAAAAGTGTTGTCCTCAACGCTTGAGTAGCTCTGGGTGCTTCTGTATAAAATTCTCATCCTCCCATGTAGAATCTTCAATGGGTAAGTTCTTCCACTTGATGAGATACTCTGAAATTGATCGATTTCGTAGTTGTCGAGTTCTTGTTTCCGTGACTGCTTCAGGTTCCAATATGGTTTTTCCTTCCTCATCAAGTTCTGGAAATATTTTTTGAACTGGAAGTTTTTCCCCTATAACCTTTTTTAAGCATGAAACATGGAAAACTGGATGCACTCACGAAGAAGCAGGAAGCTCCAATTTGTATGCCATAGTGCCAATATTTTGCAAAACCTTGTAAGGACCATAGTACTTTGGTGATGATTTATTATCCTTATTAGCTTGCTTGAGGGACATTTGTTTGTATGGTTGTAGTTGTAAAAATACCCAGTCTACCACATCAAAACTTCTCTCACTACGATGTTGATCTGCCTGTTGTTTCATTCGATTTTGTGCCAAATTTAGGTTATCCTTTAAGAGTTGGAGAAATTATTGTTGATG
Organism: Pinus albicaulis; assembly: GCA_034641835.2. Classification (NCBI taxonomy): domain Eukaryota; kingdom Viridiplantae; phylum Streptophyta; class Pinopsida; order Pinales; family Pinaceae; genus Pinus; species Pinus albicaulis. Next base: position 1,608,003,161 of record CM076581.1, read on the forward strand.
CTCGATGTGATCCTCCACTGATTGAACCCTATAATTTTCCCTTAAAGAAGATGTGATGGATGGTGGATGATATCCATAAAGTTCCATATATGGGGTCATTTTTGCTACAGTATGGAAGGAAGTGTTATACCACCATTCAGCGAGAGGTAACCACTTGACCCATTGTGCTTGCTTATCAGATACAAAACAACAAAGATATCCTTCCAAACATTTATTCACTATCTCTATTTGACCATCAGATTGAGGATTATAAGATGAGCTATGAGCTAGTTGAGTACTCAAACAAGAAAATAATTCTGTCCAAAAATTTCCTGTAAAAATGGGATCTCTGTCACTTACAATAATCTTCGGGTTTCCATGTAGCTTTTGAATTGTTTCCATAAATGCAGTAGCAACTATACTCGCTTTAAATGGATGAGATAATGCACAAAAGTGTGCATACTTGGTAATTCTATCAACTACCACCATGATGACACTCCTTCCTTCGAACTTAGGTAAACCTGTGATAAAATCCATTGAAATCTCCTCCCAACGTTGACTTGGAATGGATAAAGGTTGTAGAAGACCCGGGGTCTTAATTGTCTCAACTTTATTTTGTTGGCAAACCAAACATTCCACCACAAACTTTTGAATATCAGATTTAAGGCCATCCTAAAAAAATTCTTTCTTCACCCTGTGGTAAGTTTTTAAAAATCCTAAGTGTCCTCCTAAAGGAGAAGTGTGCAATTCCAAAAGAATCTTTTGTTTTAGTTGGGAATTCTTACAAAGATATAAGCGATCTTTGTACCATAAGGAATCATTTTTCCAACTAAATGTATCGGATGTACTAGGATCTTGCTGCAACTTTTGAATGAGTGTCCATACATCTTTGTCCTTCTTCCATTCATCTCTTGCTTCGGTTATCCAATCTGGTTGGATAATAGAAATGACACAAATCAATGCTTCCACCTCTTCATTCTTTCTTGAGAGTGCATCTGCAACAACATTAAGCTTTCCTTTTTTGTAGATTATTTCAAAGTCATAACCCAACATCTTTGTGACCCATTTTTGCTGCTCTTCTCAAGATAGTATTTGTTCCAAAAAGTGTTTAAGACTATCATGATCAGTTTTTACCTTGAAGTGTCTTCCCATTAGGTAAGTTCTCCATTTCTTTAGTGCATGCAGCATTGCTAACATTTCCTTCTCATAAATAGGTTTTTGTAAATACTTTCCTTTGATTGGACGACTTTCAAAAGCAATGGGTCTTCCTTCCTGCATTAAAACTGCACCAATTCCATTTCCTGAGGCATCACATTCCACAATAAAGGTTTTTGTGAAGTCCGGCGTAGCTAAGACCGGTGCTAGGCACATTGCCTCTTTAAGATGTTCAAAGGCCTTAGTTGCTTCAGGAGTCCATGAAAATGCATCTTTCTTCAATAATGTTGTTAGAGGTGCTGCTATTCTCCCATAATTCTTAACAAACTTGCGATAATACCCTGTTAACTCGAGAAATCCTTGCAACTACTTTATGGTTGTGGGGACTTTCCATTCCTTAATGGCTTTAATTTTGTTAGGGTCTACCTTAACACCCTCATGAGATACAATATGACCCAGATATTCCACCTCTTGTACTCCAAAGAAACATTTGGATGTTTTTGCATATAATTGTTTCTCCTGCAATAGTTTGAGCACCCTGTCAACATGTTGAACATGATCATTCCAAGACCTGCTGTAGATTAGTATATCATCAAAAAATACTAGCACAAATTTTCTAAGGAAGGGTTTGAAAATGGAATTCATCAACCCTTGAAATGTAGAATATGCATTGGTAAGGCCAAAAGGCATGACCAAAAATTCATAATGACCCTCATGAGTTTGAAATGTTGCTTTTGGAATATCTTCAGTCTTCATTCTAATTTGATGATATCCTGAATGAAGATCCAACTTGGTGAAACAAATTGCTCCATGTAATTCATCCAATAATTCATCAATCACAGGAATGAGAAATTTATCTTTAACAATGAGCTTATTGAGCTCCCTATAATCCGGACACATGTGCCATGATCCATCTTTCTTGCGCACCAATACTACTGGAATAGAGAAAGAACTTTGACTAGGTTGAATTATACCAGCCTCTAACATTTCTGCAATCATACGTTCAATTTCGCTCTTTTGGACATAAGGATATTTGTAAGGCCTGATGTTTGGAGGAACCCTTCCTGGAATTAAATGAATAGCATGATCATGATCACGAATAGGTGGAAGTACTTTGGGAGTATCAAGCATCTTGGAATGATTGTCCAAGACTTTTTGGAGATCTGGATAAATAGATGATTTTGATGTTGGAACTTCTACTGAGCATAATTGTGCAATTACGCCCCATTGTTATTTCTTTAGAAGCTCTGTCATGACATTAGAGCTTATTATCTTTCCTGGCTTCCCTGCGATACCCCGTAATTCGATTTCCTTTCCTTCTGAAAAACATTTCAATAAAAGTTCTTTAAATTAAAAGCTACCGTCCCCGATGATTGTAACCATTGTACTCCTAGTACAACATCAACACCTCCCATTGGGATGGAAAGCATTGGAATATTCAATACATATTCCCCCGTGGCTAGCTTGATATTATGGCATTTTCCAGAGAAATTTATAGTTCCTCCATTTGCAACCATCACTTGACATTCTGGTGATGGGTATAGGAAACAATTCAATTCCTTGGCTACCTTACAATGAATAAAATTATGGGTGCTACCTGAATCAATCAACACTATTACCTTTTTCTTCTTGATATGTCCTTCTATCTTGAGAGTTTGAGGAGTGGTAATTCCTTCCAATGCATTACACAATATGGTCGGACTCATTTATTCTTCTTCTATGGTTGGTTCCTGGTGTATATCCTCTTCTTTTGAAGTTTCTTATTCATTTTCTTCCTCCTCTTCACAATCTATGTAAAATAATTTCTTCTCAGCACACTTATGACCTTTAGTGTATTTTCTATCACAACTGTAGCAAAGCCATTTTGCTCTTTTTTCTTCCAATTGTTGTGGTGTCAACCTTGTAGGTTGTGGAAATCTAGGAGTAGCAACACTTCCCTCTTTATAGAAGTGAGTGGTAGGCTTCCTTGTCGCCATAATTTTACATTCAATTTTTCTTGCCAACCTGAATGCCTTCTCCAATGAATCAGTTTCCAAAACGCGAACTTCATGTTGGATGTTATCCTTTAAAGTACCTATGAAGAGATCAATCATGTGTTCCTCTGGAATATCAGTTACCCTTATATTCAATTTTTGGAAGTCCTCAATGTGCTCCCCCATTAAACCCTTTTGTTTGAGATTTATCAATTGGCCAAAGAAGGTGTTGCTCTTTGTATCCTCATAATGTGCTATCATTTCCTCCGTAAAAATTGACCAAGTGACAATTTTTTTACGGGAGCAAAGCCATCGATACCATACAAATGTATTTTGTTCTAAATGTAAAGTTGTAATGCGTACCTTTGGTGTGTTTTGCACATTATTGAGATCAAAATATTGCTCCATTTTTAGTATCCATGTTACGGGATCCTTTCCATCAAACTTCCTCATATCCATCTTTGGAATATGATGGTTCTTCAATCCAACATTAGAGTTTATGAAATCATGATTAACATTTATTTTGTTCTCATCATGAGTTTTCTCTACTATCTTTTCACCATTAGGAATCATTTCTTGTATCAACTTTGTCAAACCTTCGATGTCTGCTTTTAGATCGTTCTTCATGTTTTCCAAGTTGTCTTTCAATTTTTCTTCCATGTCCTCCATCTTAGCTTCCACGTCATCCATCTTAGTTTCCACGCCATCCATCTTATCTTCCACGCCTTTCTTCAAACCATCCATCTTTGCTTCCACACCTTTCTTCAAAACTTCCATTTCATTTTTTACTGCTCTTTGCGAGAGCGAAATTTGGTGCACTTGCTCTTGTAATTTTGATAGATCATGTTGCAATTCTTCATCTTCATGAGTCATAGTAGAGTATTATGAGGGCTTAATGGGTGTTGAATTATTTTTAGGAGGCATTTCAGAACGCACTACTGAAATATATGCTCAATAGGCCCTTGGAATCACTTCAAACTGATTTTTTACACAAAACTTATGCAATTCAGAAACAAATACACACCTTTTTCTTGCTTTTTAGGAGATCGATATTGAAACTAAATTATCTATGTGGTTTCAGATCTTCAATATCTGCAATTTGGTGTTGAGGTAGCCCTATGAATTCTCTTTCGAATGCCACAGGTCTAACATGATTTGGATTCTTCAAGACAAAGTTATGTCCAATCTCCCACAATGACCTAATTATGGACTAGTTCAGTAGAGCGAACTTGTATGACTTGCCACGTGTCACTATTTCCTCCTTAGGCTCTGAAATTAATAGACAAGAAACTACAGTCTGTGTACTTGTAGCCACTTTTTACATAATTCTAATCTGATGCTCAGAGAGAGAGTTATGAATATTTTCCCATGATCACCTCTTTGAGATGAAATTTGGGAGCCTGACAAAGCCCTAACTTCCACAGATCATATCTCCGAAAATATTGTGAACCAAGCTCTGAAAGTTTTTGATGATGTTCCTCAGGATCTCGGCTTCGCACTCTAAAAATTTCAACTTCTGAACCATCATATAAAAAAATTTATAGCGAAAATGCCACAATGACCTGTTTGGAGCAGTAAAAACCCTAGAATCCAAAGCTTTGATACCAAATGTTGTGAAACTAGCTCCAAAAATAGAAGAAAAGAGATATCAATGTTGTAGGTTTTAACCCTGAACAGAAATTATCTACAAACTAATCTTATAACAGAAAATAAACAATAGCGAGAGCATAAAACATAAAACAGATAAACACAGAGATTTTCCCCTGGATCCCAAATCGGGACGACCAGCTTGATTTTTCATTATATCCCTTTTAGTGTTACAACACATATATATACATGCCAAAGCATACATAAACCCCAATCCATTAACCCTGGATTAGAACATAATTGTAGTTCCCTTGACCGAATCTACAAAATACCAAGGGCCGAAAACCATCGTACCCCAAAACCATGTGCAAACTCATGCACAAAACATGGGTGGGTCCGCATATGAGTGGGACCGCATACCAAAAAAAATTTTTGCCGGGGCGCTGCCCCAGACCCCGACAGGGGGGGCTGCCGCCCCCCCTATGACCCCCCTGCTGCGCCCGGCGCAACGTACAGCGCGTGGGGCTAGTCGTGGAAAGAATATAACACATACCCAACAAATGCCTTATAAATCAGCCACTTAGAGGGGGAAACCTCCACTACATTACATAAATTAACAATTCCTGGATGATACAAATGACAAAACCTCATTTCTATATATAGGAGTCCATGTGGCCACAATGTAATCCTAGCAGACCTAACAATAATAATTTAAGGGCACGATAATAACAATATGGGGTTACAACGGTACAAAAATAACAATAAGGGGGTTACACTAACAACAATAAGGGACTATACTAGTAATATAGGGACCTAACAACACATCAAATCAAACCTAAATAAAGTCATGATATGCATAACAATAACTAGCTAACATGTTCACATCATAAGCTCATAAATAATTGTCATTCATGCATAAAAATCATAAATGCACAGTCAACCTAGATTAGTATGACATAATATCACAAATAAGTCTACTCATACCTGAATGTCATAATCCTAACCATCAAGTCACTAGCATGTAACAACAAAAAGTTATAAATCATGCTAGTAAAAAACATATAAGTTATTTAACATAAAATAACAATAACAATGCATACCACCACGGGTTGCTATCATTCATGACTATTTTACACATGTACATATAACCACACTAATCAACTATCATCTATAATGTATGTAACCATAGCATCAATAGAATGAAATGAATACTCATAACCATAATACATATAACAATCCTTAACCTACATACCTACATGTCCAACATCCAAACCTATATGACGACATGCTCTTGCCTCGAAGTCCAATGCTGCAACTTCACTTTGATGGTCTGCATCTCTTGCTCTATCTTAGCCAACACGTTAACATCATAACATACCAATATCATCATGATGACCTAATTGCATACAATGACCTTATGCATAAAACCCTCAATCAAACCAATGCAAACTTGACCATATGCAATCACTTGACATGTAAAACCAATGATGAATGACCTATGCATGTTCAACATATAACATCACACAAGAAATCATCCATGGACAACACAAAATCATGACCAATATGTGACCTAGCATAAACAAGTAATGCATCAACATGTCACAATATGTAAGCAAGTATGCATGCATAATACACAAGCATCAACAACACATAATCAATCATATACTCATAACAACATGTTGACAACAACGCCATCATCACTTCCATGGTGACACCACTGCCACCATGGCCAACACAACACTAATGCACAAACACATAAAACACATATGAAACCAATATAAAAGCATGACCAACACATCGCCCATCTAGTCCAAGAGTTGAACCATGCTCTGATACCACTCTGTAACACCCCCTTCCCACATCTAGCCAAGCAACCAGCCAGTCAGGGTAAATATGCGATGAGAGGCTACTATAATGAGATTTAAGCTCCTAGGTGACCTTAAGGAATTGGAACCGATGAAAACATAACATGCAGACCTTATATAACAACAACAACAACACCTCCATGAGGTAACCCAACCATATTTCAGGCCTCTTACCCCTAGGTGACAATGGAATTTTGACCTCTTTGAGCCATAGTCGTAGGCATATCACTACATGCTAGTGGTTAGGAGGCTATATCCCCAGGCATAACACTGCATGCTAGTGACGAGGTCCGCAAAAACTCAGTTTTGTGCCCGCATATATGGGATTTGAGCCACCTTTTCAGGCCCAAAACCCAGTGCTTTTCCCAGAACTTCATGAAATGTTTAGAGATGATAAATAACAACAGGAAAATGATAAGGAAGCAATCACATCATTACGAACTCATTTGGACCCATCCTAGCCATGACATGCATTTTTTCAAACATGTCACAAACATTGAATCTACAAGTGTGAACAACAAAACAGAGCAAAGGGGTCTCATACTTATTTGAGAATTGCAAAGAAGCATTTATCCCTTACATCATAAGCTGGCATACAATCTATTTGACCATAGATACATTGTGCATTCATTTACAAGTAAAAACATGGATAGAGCCATACATCATCACTGATCAAATAAATGCTTATAACAAACATAATACCAACAAAAATACTGTGGATACAACAACAATAAAATCTACATAATAACTAGTGCAATTATACATCAAATACCATAGGAATGAGATTCTCATTAATGAGTGTAAAATCCAACTAGAGATGAGACTTCCCCGTTCCACCTGACCATAGATTGGCTGAAAAAAATCTCTCTTCATCAAATCACCCCCGTTCTATATTCCAAGCATGAATGTAGGACTCGTAACCAACCAAAAAGAACCAAACAAGCATAAATGCCACCGGAGTTATCTGCCTACACCGTGATGAATTTTCCTGTCTACTAGTTTCTCAGGCTTTACCGTAATCCACAGTCCAAATCAGGGATCACTAAGCCTTAAACCGAGACATACTCTCCAAGATTTACCATACAACCCAACTCGGGACTACTAGGCCAAAACGAAGAGTACCCACCTATCAGGATTTACTGCAATCCATCCGAGATCATTAGGCCCTAAAACGAGACAAACCACCTCTAGGATTTACTGTATATCCTGTTGGCACCCTGTAATTAGCAAGATTGGCAAAAGTCCAACTGCAGGGAGAACATTATTTCAACCACTTTGGGATTCTAGGATCTAGCCCTCCTGAATCCGGAGAGGGATCTCTCTAATAAGTGCAAAGATGGATTTGTCTTTGAAGTCTTGGGTAATGATATTAGGCTAGTTATGAAGGCCGAGGGTTTTGTTTGTTTTTGGATGGTTAAGCATGATTATTATTTGAGTGGAAAGTCCTAAATGCAAAGAGTTTCAAAGGTGTGAAGTTGCAAGCAAATAGAACAAGCTCTAGCCAAGAAGATAGATAATTGCAGGTTTTAGTCCATTAGGCTATGGAGTCATAATAGGGTTTAATTGAAACAATCAAGGTTCAAGAGTGGTCTATGGGGCAAGTCATCTATGTCCAAGGATCTCTTCAAAGTTTTATTTATGGAATGAAATGAAACAATAAGAAGGGGAATTAAACAAATGAAGAACAAAGAGTAGCCCAAGATCAGGCAAATACTTCTAAACTAGCCTACTTTTGATGCACCTTCAATAGAAAAACATTTTAAAACAAAGGGAAACTTGAAGGCAACTGTTGGAGAAGAAACTAGCGGGTCGGGCTCACCACAAATCCTCTCCTAGCTCTGCTCTACTTGGTAACTTTCAAGACAAACACAAAGATAACAAAGAATGGCCTAAGATCTGGTAAGTACTTTCAAACTAGCCAGCTTTCAACACATTCCAAGGGAAACATTCAGACAGTCTTTGGGGATAAAACTAGGACCAGGGCACACCATATCTTCCTTAGTTCATCTCTACTTAACATATACTGAAAATAACATTTAAGAATAAAAATTAGCTAAGGCAATAGGACGAGGTAACACCAGCATTCCTATGCTTAGAGCTTAATTAAATCATTCCTAAATAACACGAATTGGAAGAAAACATGTAGATAAATATTTTCAATCAGAGAAGGGTACTGATATACAGTAGGTCATAACTCTATGCATGTTGTTCTTTATAAGAGGAGATGAACACAGTGAAAACAGAAATAAAATAACAATTTACAATAAGAAATCACATCACCATCGACATAGACCAAGATCCAATAAATCAGCTTGTATTGATGCTCCAAACCAGTTACAGCTTTAAGTCCAATGCTTTAGCTTAGCAATCATCTACACTTCCCAGACTAACTTATCTATCACAAACAGAGCTTCAAGAGCCAGTGAACACTATTTACAAGTAGAAGTCTCAAGCACAAGTATATTTCAAAGTTCAACAACGAACCCTTTTCTCATCTTCTCCAGTAGTATTTATAGAAGAATGAGGAGGTGAGATCTGATAAAAGATCTCCAAAGATAATTAATACAGTCTTAATGTCTTCTCGGCCTTTGGGGGGCTTGATGAAGAATTTTACAAGTGTTATGTCTGTATTAATGTTTTTCATTTAAGATTAAGCTTAGTGGGAGCTCTTATTGACTTTTGAGGCTCTGTGTTATATTAAAGTAACTCTGCTGATATTTTGTCATTAAGTTTATTTGCATAATTTATTCTCTCACTGCGCTGAGGCCAATATCTGGTCTTGATCAATAACTTCAGCCTCTGTTTGCATGCTTTGAGGCACAGGTGGCTTTGTGATAGCTGGGAGGAATCAATTTTCCTCTGATGTGGCGGTGGAGGCTTTCCTGTCTGATAAAACACTTATGATTTCCTTTAACTGTGTCTTAATTGGGAGGATTAGGCTTTTGATAATCAATCTTAGCCGTAATCCTCATAAATTTGTCTTCAATCTTCCATTCTGGTGCGTTTTGTCTTCAACACTGATACTCTTTGATTGTGATTTTATTCACTGTGTCTTGCTAATGTGCAGGCCGCATAGGGCTCGTGAGGCATCAATGCCTTTGAAGCTGATCCCGGGACCTATGGGTTATGGGCCCACATACACAATCGACGGGTTTCAATTAAATTCTCACAACATACTTTAGTTTATCCCCCGAGCTCCTTTGAGTGCGATCGTTATTCGATGAGCCAACCTTAGATCGGACGGCGTACGTCAATATCGCGCTGAGCCCACAGTCGAATTTTAACACGTGATGAGGGAGCGATGAGGCAGTATTGTCCCGTCAACATGGCGGCTTTTCACAGAATCGCTTGCTATTGAGTGGTTTCCTTTCCGTACCAAAAATGATGTGATCAAAATAGCTTTCGGCTTTTGAATAGTAACCTAGCCTTCGACTTTCTCTTTAATATGATGAAAAAACCATTTAATCACCCTTTATCAAATAACATACCCCGGACTTCAAAACTCCTGATAAAACCAAGCTACATAAACCATTTTGGGTGACAAAAGGTGACTGCTGACGTCAGGGTCTTTGTGACCCGAGCGAGCAACCAAACAAGACCCGCTCCAATCAGTTTCTGCCATGTGTTTGCTGATGTGTATGCTGATTAGGCATTGGGGACCACCGGTTCTGTGGGATTGATGACTGCTGTCATGGCCATGGGGACCAGAGCGATTGATTGTGGGTCGTCGATCTGCAGATCAGATTGACGGTGGAGATGTTTTGAGAAATGCGCCGGTGGAAAACTCTTCAAACCATATGAAAAACCCAAAAAATTAATATAAACAAAGGTTTTATGTGCCGAGATGGTTTTATATATACAAAGTGGATAGGCACCCAACTGCGGGGCCTTTATCTATATGGAATGATAATAGGCCCGGGGCTTATATAAGAGGGCCAATCGGCATCGGAGTTTTGTTTAAACACATACAAATGCGCTCTGTGAGTTGCTCCGATGCGATAAGCGCTCAGGACCCTAGCACTTGGTTCTAGTGCTGGGGCACATGGAGGGGAAGTGGTTTTAAGACTTAGCGTAAGGGGGCTTAAGTCTGTTGTAAACAAAACTTAATTTTTATGAATTTTTTCAAGTTTTCAATGGATTTTGGGGTTTTCAGCAGAGTTCAAAAATGAGTTTTAAACTATGGAAAATGATTTTCATGAATGGAAGAAGGGGAATCATGAAAAATAGAGGATTTTTATGGAGGAAAAGGGGAGAAAAATGGAGGTTAGTTTTCCAAGTGAGGAAAGGGAAAAAGGGTGATTTTGCAGCAGTTTCTTCTCATGAAATTAGCAAAATTCCAGAGTGTAAAATGGGCATAGTAGGGAAGATTTTGGACAGAGGCATGAGGACTTCAAGAGTATTCAAGAGATAACACTTTTTTGCAATAAAATTTGTTCCTTGAAGGCTCCAAAAAATGATTTAGCCACCTTTTGGTATAACAAATTTCATAGGTGGCTAACAGTGGCTCCACTTGGGGATGGTGCCTTCTTGAAGGCATCAAGAACTTCAGACTTGCATTCTCTGGGAGGATGATTAGTGCCTTATCCATTGGGTTGTATTTCTTTCCTTGAATGATCTTCTTTTTCTTTGAAAAGATATTAGCAGCCAAAAATACAATGGATCTTTCATCAAAAATCTCTCTACCTACCCAATCCTACAGATCTAACATTTTTTCTTCATTAGAGTGCACTTGGATTGGAAAAATATTTTTACAAAATTTTATTCTTTTGAAAACATGAAATCTAATCTATTTCTACTCCTTATTTCTCCATGGGTTCAGATTAAACAGTTGCGTCAATATGATTCTCTACCTAATCTATGATCTATTGGGATTAGACTGTCCAACAGATTTTATTCACTAAATCCTACAACAGAAATTTAAAAGCATACAAGTCAGGATTGAATAGTCTAACTTGTTGCTAATCTATGGCATAAAAGAAAGCTGCACATAGATCTTATTTTGCAGAAAATTAAAACAAAATGGAAGGCTTAGGATCTAAAATTTCAAAGCATTTCCTTCATCTTTTTTACAGCTCTGTTTTGACTTTTGTTTGAGTTGTCTTTCCTTTGTCAATTGGTTCAGCTTTTGAGCTAATTGGAACCAGATTTACATCTTTTTTGACTTAGAATTTGAAACAGATTTGAGTCATTCTCTTTGGGAACTTAGGCTCAGATTTTGAGCATGTTTGAACCTTTAATCTCTATCCTAAACTATCTACTGATAATCCAAGATCAAACAATTTGGCAAATCGAATTCACTATCCTATCAACAGAAAATTTAAAAATAATTAGTCAAGATTAGGTTGTTTGACTAACTAGAAGTGTGTTCTTTAGGAGTGGCATTTGAGCTTGCACACTTTCAGATTTGTTTCTCTTTTTGGTATGGGGTTGTACCTTTCTTGTTTTTACAATCTACCCTCTTTTCTTTCTTTCACTGTTTTTGTATTTTTTGTTTTTCTAACTTTGAATGCAATGGTGATGAAATATATATAATGGAAAAAAGAGAAAAAGGCTTCAAAAAATGACATGGATCAAGGGAAGTAATGCTTAAGCATTCTGCCATTGACAGGACCCCCAAAAAATTCTGCCCCATTCAGCTCTTGCAAAAAATAGGCATTATTACCAGCAGCTGAATGGATAGAGTAAGGGACAAGCAATAAGTTGTCAAATTTTCCATGCTTGCCCTTGTCTTCCCTCCTTGAGTCCCACTTCAAAACTTTTTCCCCAATATTGAAATTGCTGGCCTTTGTTCTTCTGTCGAAAAGATTTTTAATGTTTTCCTGCTTCTGTAATGCTTTGTTATAAACCTCCTCCTTGGTTTGTTGAAGATGAATGGTATGATTTATTCTTCTGATCATGTCATTATCTTCAGTTTGCAACTCTTGAATCAACTTCATCACTGGTACATCAAGGCTGGTTGGAAAAATTGCATCAGTACCATACACAGGTTGGAAAGGTGACATACCAATAGATTTCTTCTAAGTAAATATGTCAGCCCAAAGTGCATGAACTAGCTTTGTGTGCCAAGAATTTTTGTTGTCCTCTAACAGTTTCTTGATTATGTTCACTAAACTCTTGTTTGAGGATTCTGCAAGTCCATTACCTTGATGGTAATAGGTCGTGGAATGCCCCAATGTTATCTAATATCTGTGACAGAATTCAACCATCTTCTTTCATCCAAATGCTGTTGCATTATCAGTGATGATCTTGGTAGGACAACCAAACCTAGAGAGAATATTATTCTCCATGAATTTTATAATAACAAAATCATTGGCTTGCCTACAAGGAATGGCTTCTATCCAGTTAGTGAAATAGTCCGTGGCAGTGAGAATCCATCTATGCTGGGCAGAAGATGGTGGATGGATTTCTCCTATGAAGTCAAGTCCCCACTGTTGAAAAGGGGCTTCAACAGTGATTGGATGCAGAGGTAGGGGTAGCAGTTTTCTTTTGCCTTCAAAAAGTTGACATTTATGATAGGCAATGATCATCTTGTGTATATGAGGAAAGAGAGTAGGCCAATAGAAACCAGCCCTCAAAATTTTGTTGGCTGTTGTCTTCCAGTACAAATGACCTCCACACTCTCCTTCATGGAACTCGTGCTTAACCTTCTCTGCATCATACTCAAGCAAACATTTAAGCAATACACCAGTTGCATTTTTCCAATAAAGACATCTATCTATAATGCAATAGCTTACAAATTTTAACTTTAGGAATCTTGCCTTTGTCTTTGTCAAACCAGGAGGTGTATTTAAATTAAGCAAAACATAAATAATATCAGCATACCAAGAGGAATTCATGAAATGGTCTTCAACAATGGGAGTTGAGATTTCCTCTTGTTCATCCAAAGCATTAATCATATTAATATCGAGAACCTCAAAATTGGATTCAGCCATTAATCTAGCTAGACCTTGGCCTTTGATGAGTTTAGTGGGCTTTATCTCTAAATCATATTCAAGAATAACAACAATCCACTTACCTCTCTTACCATCTGGGTCCTGTGTTAGAATGTCTTTAACAAATGAATTTGGGACAAAGGCAATGATGTGTGAGTGAAGGATGTATACTCTGAAGTCTTTCAAAGCTTCAACCAAAGCAAAAGCTTGCTTCTCCATAATGTTATACTTCAGAGGGGCATCCCTCAACGCCTTGCTAAAGAATGCAATAGGCTGCTCTTGTCCTTGTGGATTTTTCTGTAAAAGGACAACAGCTATGGTATGTTCTGATACAAACGAAAAAATATAAAAATCTTTTGAAAAATCAAGACTTATTAGAACTGGTGTTTTGGTTAACGCTTGCTTCACCAGCTCAAAGGACTTCTTTGCTTCCAAGGTCCATTTTACCCCTTGCTCCTTCTTCAACATGTTTGTGATATTTCTAAGAAGCTCGGCCAAGTTGGGGATGAAATTTCTCAAAAATTTAATCTTTCCAATGAAAGATTGCAACTCCTTGATGTTTCGAGGATGAGAGATTTGCAATATGGCCTCAATCCTTTTGGGATCTATCTTAATACCCTCTTCTGAAATAATGTGCCCAAGAAGTTTACCTTCTTGGAGCCCAAATAGTGTTTTCTTAGGGTTTAAAGATATCCCAAACTTTCTGCATTTCTCGAAAACTTTTCTTAAGTGTTTTAAGTGCTCTTCATCTGTTTTTGAAAACACAGTGACATCATCAAGGTATATAATGATGAAGTAGCCTAGTTCTTCCGAGAATGTTATGTCCATGGCTCTCTGAAAAGTTTCTCCAGCATTCACTAGACCAAAAGGCATTTTCACATACATGAAAATTCCCCATGGTGTAGTAAAGGTTGTCTTTAACTGATCAACAGGGTGAATTAAGATCTGATTGTACCCTGAGTGGCCATCAAGCAAAGAAATTCTTCTAGACCCTACCACCCTTTGTAAAATATGATCCATTTAAGGTAAAGGGTAGTTGTCTTTTAATGAAGCTTTGTTTAAGTCTCTAAAGTCTATACAAAGCCTGATCTCTCCAATTTTCTTCCTAACTGACACCAGATTAGACACCCACTCGGAATATCTAATAGGGACAATAATACCAGCTCATACATTTTCCTGATTTCCTTCTCAACCAGAGGCAGCTGACAGGGTTTATTTTGCGCAGTTTCTGTTTGAATGGTTTTTGGTTTTGTTTGAGAGGGATTTTGTGCTATATTATTTCAGTGTTATAGGATTTAAGATCTTCGTAACTCCACGCAAAAACATCAGAAAATTCTTTGAACAGCTCTATGTATTTTAGTTTAATGTGAGTTGGTAAAGTTTTAGACAATTTGATCATTTTCAGTTTAAGTTCACTGCCTATATTGCACTCTTCCACTTCAGTCTCTACAGGTTCCAGTTTTGGCTTCTTGGCCACATCGTTAAAATCAAACAACTCTTCTAAAGGTGTCAGAGCATTTGGCAAACTTTCATCTTTAGAGTGCAGGGTTTCTAACTCTTCTGTTTCAAACTCTGCGTTCATCTCTGTTTCATTTTCAAGTTTGCTAGATAACAGGTTTGCATTAGCAAGTTCAGGAGACCTTTCTTCTTCATCAAGAAAATTTTCTTCACTAGGGCAGTCGGTTTCATAATCTAAATCTGAACTTTGTAGTTCGAATTCATTTCTGAACTGCATGAAGTCTTCTATTTTTTTGTCTCCGTCGAACACCTGCCAATATTTTTTGTTATCAGGAATGGCGGGTCTAAATTTTATCTAATTTGTGCAGTATTTGGTTTCATATGGCCTTAAGCATGTTCTAGCTGCAAAAGCTAAATTGTGGGCCGCAAAATTTCTTTTTCTTGGGGCAAAAATCAGTTTGGACTCCTCGAAAGTTTTTAAAAGGTCCATGACATCGTTTCGGTAGGCCCTAAGTCTGGGATGATTTGTGTTATACTCCCCATTGACTTGCCTAATGACTAACTCTGAATCCCCATACACATTGATTCTTTTGGCTCCTAACTTCTTCAACAATCGTAAGCCTAAGAGAAGGGATTCATATTCCACTATGTTATTCGAACACTGGAAGTTTAATCTACAGGAAATGCTTTCTGTGTGTTTATTCTTAGTGTTGTGAATCCAGACCCCTGCACCAGCATTGTTCCTAGTGCAGGATCCGTCGAAGTTCATACTCCACAAAGGATTAGTCTTGGGTTTAACAGTTTGACTATCCTCCTCAACAAGCGCGCTTTTGGTTTGTTTTTGAATATCAGCACTTAGTTGAATTTGTTTTAATTCCTATGGTTTCTCGTTAAGCTGAGGAATGCTTTCTTGACCATCAAGGCTGAAACATGATGGACGTATGATTTGTAGTTCAAGACCTGCGTTTGCTTCGATAAAGTTCACGGGTTCAGAAAACTGTTTAGACATTTCTGTGGTGTTTGCCTCCTCCTCTCTATCGGCCATTAACTCTATTAAAGTTACTTTTTCATCTAATATTTCTTGATTAAAAAGGATAAATGAATCAAGGTCTGTGTTTACAGAGTATAAAGGAGAGTTTTGCGGTCTGTCTTGACTAGTAACCATGTACTGCATATGGGACTCCCTGTAAAGTCTTCTTGATTAATTAAACACAGGGATGGTCGCATAGGTCATATCCATATGCATAGTCCCTTGTAACTTAGCCCCCCAAGACCTAAATAACAACATTCCATACTTTGGGGGCACATCAGCCACAACAATATCCATGACTAAGCATTTGGCTAGAATCTGTGCTAAGTTAACGCAGAGGTCTTTGATTAATCCTAAACATTTTACTCTGCTTGAGTCAAAGGAGTAAAGATCTTTATAAGGTCTGGTGATTTCAAGGCCTAGGCTCTCCATGACAGCTTTGGGCATTAAATTATGAGAGGCGCCTGAATCATGCATAGCGTTATGTAAAATCTTGTCATGAACATTTAAACTTACATAAAAGGGAGGAACATGTCCCTCTTGATATCTACCTTCAATCTTAGGACCAAAAATGAGCTTTGGCTGGTCATTGTTAAGATTGACTATGTCATTATGGTCCTCTATGTTTAAATCCTTCAAAATTTGGGTTCTATATACATTCTGGGCAGCTAACTCAGTCAGGGGAACAGAGATTTTGATCTTTGAAATTTCCTGCTCTAGGCTGAAAGGAATTTGGTTCTTTGAAGAACTTGTCTCAACCTTACTAGCTGCTAGTCCATCAACAACATCATCTTGCTGATTTGTTCTATTTACTTTTGACAAAATGGTTTTAACATGAGTACTAGCTGAAATGTTAGTACTACTGATGTCCGCACTCAGTTTTTCATTGTTTTGAGTGCCTTTCTCTCTACCTTTATCAGAATTAACAGCCACTATTTTGTCCTTTTGTTTGACGACTTTAGGCTTGGTTGCAGTGCTGTTTTGTGAAGATTTGTTAGAGGTTTTGGTGTTGGGAGTTTGTTGACTGGTTTTTCTTCTAAGGTCATATTCTCTTTGAGATTCTATGATGACATTTTCCATGTCTTGATAATAATTTTCATCATCATCTCTTTTGTCATCATAAGGTGTGTATAGACCTTGTTTTCTATCATAATGAATCTCAAAGTCATCATTATCTACCCCTAGCATGTTGATATCATCTTCCTCTATTATTTCATCTGCTTCCTCAACCTCACTTACATAGTTTTGATGAAAGGGAGGAGTGATTTGTTGATCATCTTCCCTAGGTCTGTTTGGAGGTTGGTTCCTTCTAAAATTCTGATTTTGGTCCTGATTTCTATTTTGAGGAGCATTTTGGCTTTGGCTTGCTTATGCTCTCTTAATTATGCTCATCTCTTTCATCATCTCCTCCATCATTCTCTCCATCTTTGAGTTGGAAGTAAAAGGTGTGTTTTCCTCTCTAAAAGACACTCTCTTCTCATTTTTCATTCTTGCTCTTTTCTCCATCAAGTTTACTTCCACAGCAAGAGCTCCTTTTTTCATCTCTTCAAGAGTTGAAGGATCTCTCTCTCTCAGCTGATAGGCCATCTCGGGGTCGAACCCTTCAGGAAACTTGTTTAAAGCTGAGCCTTGTGGAGGTTTTAGATCTGGGGAAAGGGCATTATACACACTGTTAAATCTGGTGTAATAATCTTGCACACTTTCCCCAGTGTTTCTATGGAGGTTCTTGTAATCAGAAAGGACTTGGAGAGGATTCTTCTTTACCTCCCATTTGTTTAAGAATGTTTGATGGAAGGCTTGGAGATCATTGATACTATGGGGGATTAAGCCTTTAAACCATTTTCTAACTTCTCCCCCCAAACTTTGAGCAAACAATCTAAGCTTGACAGAATCATCATCAATTTCATTTCTGTCAAAGTAGTCATTCATATTATCCACATGTTGTGATGCAGTTGTAGCATTACTAGCATCATACAATGGAATTTTGGACTGATAGTCTTGTGGAAGATTGACTAATGGTACATGAAGGACTAAGGGAGCATACCATGCTGCCATGATATGTGGTGGGGGTGGATTCACAAGAGGTGGATTAACAAAAGGAAAAGTGGGTTGAAGTGGAGTGGTTTGGACAGTGAATGGTGGATGAAGGGATGTGGATGGAACAACAGTAGATTGCTGACCTGATCTTGGATGAGAGACACCTAAATTGTGAAGGAAATGTAAATCAGGAGGTGTTGTTTCCCTACTACCAGGATTTTCACTTGATTCAGGGGATGAAAGTGAAGACTCAGGATCTAGCTGAATTATATCATCAAATGACCTAGTTCTAAAGAGATTTACTAAGTCAACTTGTGATTGTTGTAGAGCTGAAAGATTTTCAGGAACTGAATTAGCTCTCAAGGGTGATCTGAAAACAGTTGATAATTTAATCCTATGAGACTTCCTAAGGATACTTTATGGGTTATCAACTATCTCAGGTGGATCAAGGTCAGGATAGGCTCTAGTGTGAATCCTTCTAGGAGCCACTATGCTGTGTTTTTCAGACCCAAATAAACTAGAAAAGTTCGACCAGGTATGACAGTCTTTAAAAGGTCAACTAATCTGTTTACACAAATTTTAATCCTACAGTCCTCTAACTGAGTTTGAATGATATTATAATAATAAGGGTTCTTCCCAGTGGAGTCTTAAGGTCTGTTGAGGATTGTGGAGTCGCCAAGTGGAAGTTTTTAGCTCCTAAGGAGGTAAAATGTTTTATGGTCCACCACCATGTTTATTGGATACCAATCTGAAATATTTTTGGGTTTTCTAAGTTATTTTTCAGTCCTATTGGTTGTTAAGAGTTTCCTAAATCTATTTCAAAACTTAGCTATGGTTATGAGATAAAAAACAGTCCACTCTTATGGCTAAGCTAGCTGATTTTTCAAGGTTAGATAAAGTCTTATGAGAATCCTAAGGTTTTGCCTAGTTTGTCACTGATTCAAACAAGTTTTATCATGATTACCATTTCTTGGTAGTGCTTGAAAAGGCTGCTTTTACTGACAAGGTTTTATGAAGTTTTTAAGGGAACCTAAGAGGAAAATTTGACTCAGTTCCCAGTGGAGTCGCCAGAAATGTTGGCACCCTGTAATTAGCAAGATTGGCAAAAGTCCAACTGCAGGGAGAACATTATTTCAACCACTTTGGGATTCTAGGATCTAGCCCTCCTGAATCCGGAGAGGGATCTCTCCAATAAGTGCAAAGATGGATTTGTCTTTGAAGTCTTGGGTAATGATATTAGGCTAGTTATGAAGGCCAAGGGTTTTGTTTGTTTTTGGATGGTTGAGCATGATTATTATTTGAGTGGAAAGTCCTAAATGCAAAGAGTTTCAAAGGTGTGAAGTTGCAAGCAAATAGAACAAGCTCTAGCCAAGAAGATAGATAATTGCAGGTTTTAGTCCATTGGGCTATGGAGTCATAATAGGGTTTAATTGAAACAGTCAAGGTTCAAGAGTGGTCTATGGGGCAAGTCATCTATGTCCAAGGATCTCTTCAAAGTTTGATTTATGGAATGAAATGAAACAATAAGAAGGGGAATTAAACAGATGAAGAACAAAGAGCAACCCAAGATCAGGCAAGTACTTCTAAACTAGCCTACTTTTGACATACACTTAAGAAAGACGTAAAAGTAATCTAAGACCAGGTAAGTACTTCTAAACTAGCTTGCTTTTGATGCACCTTCAATAGAAAAACATTTTAAAACAAAGGGAACTTGAAGGCAACTGTTGGAGAAGAAACTAGCGGGTTGGGCTCACCACAAATCCTCTCCTAGCTCTGCTCTACTTGGTAACTTTCAAGACAAACACAAAGATAACAAAGAATGGCCTAAGATCTGGTAAGTGTTTCAACACTAGCCAGCTTTCAACACATTCCAAGGGAAACATTCAGACAATCTTTGGGGATAAAACTAGGACCAGGGCACACCATAACTTCCTTAGTTCATCTCTACTTAACATATACTGAAAATAACATTTAAGAATAACAATTAGCTAAGGAAATAGGACGAGGGAACGCCAGCATTCCTATGCTTAGAACTGAATTAAATCATTCCTAAATGACACGAATTGGAAGAAAACATGTAGATAAAGATTTTCAGTCAGAGAAGGGGACTGATATACAGTAGGTCCTAACTCTATGCATGTTGTTCTTTATAAGAGAAGATGAACACAGTGAAAACAGAAATAAAATAACAATTTACAATAAGAAATCACATCACCATCGACATAGACCAGGATCCCATAAATCAACTTGTATTGATGCTCCAAACCAGTTATAGCTTTAAGTCCAATGCTTTAGCTTAGCAATCATCTACACTTCCCAGACTAACTTATCTATCACAAGCAGAGCTTCAAGAGCCAGTGAACACTATTTACAAGTAGAAGTCTCAAGCTCAATTATATTTCAAAGTTCAGCAACCAACCTTTTTCTCATCTTCTCTAGTAGTATTTATAGAAGAATGAGGAGGTGAGATCTAACAAAAGATCTCCAGAGATAATTAATACAGTCTTAATGGCTTCTCGGCCTTTGGGGGGCTCAATGAAGAAGTTTACAGGTGCTCTGTCTGTATTATTGTTTTTCATTTAAGATTAAGCTCAGTGGGAGCTCTTATTGACTTTTGAGGCTCTGTGTTATATTAAAGTAACTCTACTGATATTTTGTCATTAAGTTTATTTGCAGAATTCACTCTCTGGCTGCGCTGAGGCAAATATCTGATCTTGATCAATAACTTCGGCCTTTGTTTGCATGATTTGAGGCACAGGTGGCTTTATGGTAGCTGGGAGGAATCAATTTGCCTCAGATGCGGCGGTGGAGGCCTTTTTGTCTGATAAACACTTATGATTTTCTTTAAAATGTGTTTTAATTTGGAGGATTAGGCTTTTGATAATCAATCTTAGCCATATTCCTCATAAATTTGTCTTCAATCTTCCATTATGGTGCGTTCTGTCTTCGACACTGATACTCTTTGATTGTGATTTTATTCACTGTGTCTTGTTGATGTGTAGGCTGCGCAGGGCTCATATGGTGTCAATGTGATGAAGAGGGAAACCCACTACAAGTAGGTTCGTCTTTCATTTACCAAATTGAATCTACAACCTTCATATGTGTATCATTTTGCAGATTCATAACTCTGAAACTGATCCCGGGACCTGTGGGTTATGGGTCCACATACACAATCGACGGGTTTTAATTGAATTCACACGCCATACCTTAGTTTATCCCCCGAGCTCCTTTGAGTGTGATCACTGTTCGATGAGCCAGCCTCAGATCGGACGGCGCACGTCAATATCGCGCTGAGCCCACAGTCAACATTTAATGCGCGATGAGGGAGCGATGAAGCGGTATTGTCCCATCAACATGGCGGCTTTTCACAGGATCGCTTGCTATTGAGTGGTTTCCTTTCCGTACCAAAAGCAGTGCGATCAAAACAAATTCTGGCTTTTGAACAATAACCCAGCCTTCGACTTTCTCTTTAATATGATGAAAAAACCATTTAATCACCCTTTATCAAATAACATACCCTAGACTTCAAAACTCCCGATAAAACCAAGCTGCATAAACCATTTCGGGTGACAAAAGGTGCCCGCTGACGTCAGGGTCTTTGTGACCTGAAATTTTTATCAATTCCAGCCTATAAATCTTATTGGGTCCGTTTTGGGGCCTGATGATGTCAGCCCAAGTGTGACCCGAAATTTTTAACAAATCCGTCCTATAACAATTTCGGGTCCAGATTTCACGACCATGCGAGCAACCAAACAAGACCGCTCCAATCAGTGGCTGCAGCGTGTGTGTTGACTAGGCGTTGGGGACAACCGGTTCTGTGGGACTGCTGACTGCTGTTGTGGCCGTGGGGACCAGGGCGATTGATTGTGGGCCGTCAATCTGCAAATCAGATCGACAGTGGAGATGTTTTGAGAAATGCGCTGGCGGAAAACTCTTCAAACCATATGAAAAACCCAAAAAATTAATATAAACAAAGGTTTTATGCGCCGGGATGGTTTTATATATACGAAGTGGATAGGCGCCTGATTGTGGGGCCTTGGTCTATATGGAATGATAATAGGCCCGGGGCTTATATAAGAGGGCCAATCGGCATTGGAGTTTGGCTTAAATACAAACAAATGCGCTCTGTGAATTACTCCGACGCGATAAGCGCTCAGGACCCTAGCACTTGGTTCTAGCACTGGGGCACATGGAGGGGAAGTGGTTTAAGACTAAGCCCAAAGGGGCTTAAGCCTTTATACAAAAACATGTATTTTTTATGATTTTTTTTGGTTTTCCAAGGGTTTTTGGGGGTTTTGGTATAGTTTAAAAATGAGTTTTAAACTATGTAAAATGATTTTTATGAATGGAAGAAGGGGAATTATGAAAAATAGAGGATTTTTATGGAGGAAAAGGGGAGCGAAATGGAGGTTAGTTTTTCAAGTGAGGAAAGGGAAAAAAGGTGATTTTGCAACGGTTTCTTCTCATGAAATCAACAGAATTCCAGAGTGTAAAATGGGCACAGTAGGGAAGATTTGGACAGAGGCATGAGGCCTTCAAGAGTCTTCAAGAGATAACACTTTTTTGCAATAAAACTTGTTCCTTGAAGGCTCCTTGAAGGCTCGAAAAAATGATTTACCCACCTTTTGGTATAACAAATTTTATAGGTGGCTAACATATCCCGCCATACACAGGAAAGGATTCCTAGGCCACCAAGGCAACACACTATTCATCTTTACTGCAACCCACAGTTCGGTTTTGGGGTTACTAAGCGATGTGTTATATCAAATCCGAGATCCACCTCACTCGACTTTGAATCCAATCCGACAATCGAGCTCAACCAAAGTATGATAGCCCATATCATCAAGGTTATCCGGAAATGGAAAGACTAGGTTGAAAACACTGTCACACATGGCAAAAACCCATGCTAAGACATAAAAGAACCACATGCAATACAATGCATGTCAGATCTAGCAAGGAAATCATACATGCAAATCAATACCTACAAAGAATCATGTTGTAGCTGCTTAATTCCTGCTGCTCCTTGCTTGCTTCCTCCTTTTTCCTGCTTTCTTGCCTTTCTTGGTCCTATGCCAAAGTGTTGAAGAAACTCTAAGTATCCAAGAGTGTGAGAGAGAGAGACTAGTAAGAGAGCCATAAGTGTGAGCATAAACTTAACTAGCAATAGCTAGCCAACTGATACTATACGCCTCTCCAAAGCCTTTGCTATTGCCTTTGCCAATTTCCTCTAGCCATAATAACCACAATGAACACCTACTAGGATGTTTTGCCCAACATTCAGCTTGGAATCAACGTGGTTATTATTTTTAACTTTTATTACATGTAATTTTCACTAGGGTTGTTACATTTATTTTTATTTTCATATAATTTGATGGGGTCAAGATGTTAAAAAGGACATTAGCTACCATATTTACTAGCCTAGATCCATGGTAACTTGGATCTACCAAGCTTGAGCTATTTACCTAAAGAAATTTGATCCCTCTTTGGTACATCAAAAGTTAAAATCGATCTAAGCTAGTAATATATATATATATATATATATATATATATATATATATATATATATATATTCTTACATAAGAATACCATGAGCAAAACTACCTCAATTTTATTTTAATTATTAATTTTTATTTTATTGCAGCAGTATGATGTGTAAGTATGTCACTTATCCAATAAAATAAAATAAATTAATGTCGACCCAAAAAAAAATTGAAAATAACCATCAAAAACTACAATAAACTATGCTCCAAAATCTTTAATATTTCTTTAATTATTTTTTTGTAAAATAAAGCTTTAAAAGGAAAAATTGTATCCTATGTATATATTAAAATCTTTAAAGACAAATATTTCCATCTAGAAGTCGAAATATTTGAAATATTAATTTGGTGTAGTTTTATTACAAGTTGTTTTAAGTGCGAGTATTAATTTGAAATTTTTTTGGTTTATTTTCCGATCTAATTTGTTTATAATCCTGTGGGGATTCATTGAAATCACAAGTTTGATGGGTGAACTATGCACAATCTAAGTGCCCAAGGGGTTTTTAGGGTGTTGAATCCATATATGGAGTCAAAAAACCAATTTAAACAACACAAATCAAGATTTCACCACAATTTTTTCAATCAAATTCTGGCTAGAAATCCACATCCACTGGAAACTTCAAAAAGTCCCACAAAACCATTCTGTTCTATTATAAATTTTGTTATCGTACCATGTAAAAAACATCATTAAATCTAATATTAATATTAATATTATAATATTAATATTAATGTATAATATTAATCTAATAATAATACTATTAGATTTAATAACTTTGGATTAATAATTCGAAGAAAATTTTGTATTTCTAAAAAATTGATATTAATTTTAAATCATATAAATCTAGACTAATTTTATATTTTATTAATTTTTTATTTTTATATAATATGACTAAATCAAATGTTATAAAACATTACATAACAGTATTTCTGAATATTTAAGATAACATAAAAAAATATGACAATATTTCTTAATATTTAACATAACAAAAAAACAAAACATTACCACATCTCTTCTCTAAATAATAAAACTACAATATAATCCAGGAAAATAAACTAATATCATAAAGATCGACCTACCGCAGCCTTTATGGGGCTCGTTAAGTGTCGCGCTCGAACAGTACTAAAGTCGACTATCTTATACACTGTTTTTCTTTAATCTGGATGTGACGATATTTACATCTTAAATCGAACTGTGAGGAGACATTTGTTTCCGAAAGACAAATAGTGATGGCGTTGTCTAGCTAGAAGGTGAAATTCCAGTTGAATTAGGTGAAAAATATCTCAAAAAGTTAATGATATACCATAAAAATTATATATATATAAATTATCAATCAGGTTAAATTAGCTATTGAAAAGTAAGTGTTTATTTTTTAAATGTTTTAGTTGTTTTTAATTATTCACGTTTTTCAATCTTTATTTTAAATAATGCAAACTTAGTAAAATAAATAGTAAATATATATAAAAAGATAAATAGTGATTATATATATAAATATATCTATCAAGTTAAATAGCAATAAAAATTATGTTTAAATATTTTAAACAGTTTAAATTAGCAAATTATCAATCAGGTTAAATTAGTAGATTATATGTATAAATATATCAATCAGGTTAAATTAGCTAATGAAAAGTGGGTGTTTACTTTTTAAATGTTTTAGTGGTTTTTAATTATTCATGTTTTTCAATCTTTGTTTTGAATGATACAAACTCAGTAATATATATATATATATATATATATATATATATATAGCAATAGAAATTATAGATATAAATATATCAATCAGTTCAAATTATTTGCAGATTGTCAATCAAATTATTAGCAGATTATCAATCAGGTTAAATTAGTAAATTATATGTATAAATATATCAATCAGGGTAAATTAGTGATTGAAAAGTTGGTGTTTATTTTTTAAATGTTTTAGTTGTTTTTATTTATTTATGTTTTTTAATCTTTGTTTTGAATGATGCAAACTCAGTAAGATAAATACTGAATATATAAAAAGATAAATAGTGATTATATATATAAATATATCAATTAGGTTAAATAGCTGTTGAGAAAGTGTATGCATTTTTAAACTATATAAATGAATTTAATATTTTAATAATTTTTTAAAAAACTTTCGAGATATTTATGAGACACTTAAAAGTAGTTGAAAAGTTGGTGTATATTTTTTTTTAACTATATACATGAATTTAAGATTTTAATAATTTAAAAAAAAAAATTGAAATATTTAAAATAAAAATTGTTTTTAGTGCAATTTTTTGAATTTTCTAAGCCACACTAAAATATACCAATTATACATCCAATGTGAATGTGATTTTAACGCGTCTACCATAATTTCCCACAAGAATAACTACGAAATATAAGTAAAATTAGGGAAGGCATTGGAAAACATGTTGCACAAGCGTGCAAAGGGTATGCCGGGGTGATAGACAGTCTGAATGGGAAGACGAATCTGGAGATGACAATTGTCAATTTTTTATTTGACAGAAAGGTGATGAGAAAATGTTTTGATTGGGTGAGATCAAGAGTGTTTGCTCAGCCCACTCCAACAAAGAGAACACCTCCAGCGTAATTAGGAAAGACATTGGAAAACATGTTGGAGGTTACAGGGCTGAGTGCAGAATGTGATCATAAAGATGAGTAGCTGGAAATTCACATATATCAACCATGTCAATAAAAGCATTGGAGACAGGGTTCATGAATTCCTATATTGGTCATTGAATGACAACATGTGAAGTGTACAGCATTTCTATTTACTCTGCTGCAAACCAAACAAATTTATGACGAGTGAAATCATGGAGGGATAAATGAAAACTGTGAAATAGAGCAATCAAGGTCGCTGGTGGTTGTAACTTTGACGATCTTCATTAACTGCTCTGCCAGAAGCGTAATAATGGTGCCGAACATGGGCATTGATATGTGCACAGTTTTGCTGAGTGGCATTGATATGCGGTCAGCTTTTGCTCATTGTAGTATTTTCAACTCACTGCCAAGCTACAAGCAGAGAATGAGTTCAGTAGTTGAGTTGACGTTGGACGTTTTTTCCGTAGCTGTTCCATATTTATTAATCGCCGTTGTGTAGTTAACCATTAAAATCCAGTGGAAAGTGACAGTATCTTTGGGCTTTTACAAATACCAGTGACACAGGGGAACTGCTGTAGAAGTTGCTGAATGTCAATTAGAGTTCCCAAGAATTCTTCACGATCAGCATGGCTCAGGAATCTCTCCAACTGGTTAGGCCTAATGGTGTATGTGATCAGGAGAAAGCTAGTCATGCATACATGATAACTGTTCTGAAGAAATCATGTGTATGCCCTGCTCAGCCATCTGATCAGAAGTATTGTGACTTGGTAACTTTTGATCTTCCTTATGTCACTTTCCACTACAATCAGAAGATTTTGTTGTACCCCTCCCCAAGCCAGGGATTTGCCTCCATGGTGGAATCCTTGAAGAAAAGCCTGTCAGAGGCTTTGGTTCACTTCTATCCTCTTGCAGGGCGACTCTGTTTGGACGAGGAAGGTATTCTGAAGGTGGACTGCAATGATGCTGGTGTGGACTTCATTGAAGCGTCTTCGGATGCTGTGCTGAGCGATCTGAAGGACTGTGACTCTTCTTCTGATGTAATGCGGGATCTTATTCCTTATGTTGATACATTGAATTCTGATGGGTTTTTTCTCCCTATGGTTGGGATTCAGGTGAGATTTGTTTATGAATATCCATGTTTTAGAGTTATAAAGAATAGTTTCGTCTTTTTAAAGTTAAATAATGGTTTCGAACTTTATGCAAAAACCTTGGATGTAAGAGTTTTGAGATTAATATTCTATCTAAATGCCTTAACTGGTCTCGCCAGTCTCATTCCTTGAATCTGGCTTTGGCATTGACCTCCCAGCTAACTGCCTTTTCTAGAGGCTTAGTCATGTCCATGCTGGATATAATACTTTATAGAGCAGGTTAGGGAAATGTTACTACCTGTCTGGCAATGATGAAAATCATTTGAGTAGAATCAGGAAGAAATATTTTTTTGTTGTTTGTTTTTTTGGAAAGTTTGTTATTTGGTAGGGTACATTGTGTTGAAGAATAACACCTAGATATATCATATCTTATGACTTATTGGGAAAGGAGAGTCTACTCCTTGAGCCAGCCGAGATCATAGCAAGCCATATACTCAATGAGATTTGAACTGCGGTCTCTTGGATTTCACCCAAGCAAACTTCCCTCAAACCACACATCACTGTATATGTCACTAACAATTATCATGATTGGTAAACATGAACTGGTTAGGCATAAGTGAAGCTACATCCTGTTAAAAAATAACACAACCTAGCCTGCTGGGAATTGCACTAGTGACTTAACATTTAGAAGAAGTGTTTTAACAACCCACCCTACACTGGCAACACCCCATGAACAACTTTTTTCTTTCCCTTAAAAAAACTAAATAGAATAAGTTTTATTTTATAACTAGAACTACTTTGAATCATGTGAATTATATTTTGTCATCATGTCACTAACAGTTATCATGATTGGTAAACAGGTTACTAAACTCATAGATGGAATTGTAATAGGAATGGCAATCAATCATCTGATAGTGGATGGATACTCAACTTGGCAATTCATGAGTTCTTGGGCTGAGCTCTGCAGGGGTTCCAGTGTCATAAGCCTACCTCCTTCACATGACAGAGCTCTCGCTAGAAATACCAAAGTCAAGCTGAATATAAATCCTCCAGCACAAGAGTCTTATGCAAACGGTACCAAATCTGTAAACGGTTCCAAAATTGCTGAACATCATCTGAGAAGCAAGATTTTCCATTTTAGCAAGAAGATGATAGAGGCGATAAAGACCAGGGCTAACAAGAATAGAGAAGGTAAGCCTTTCTCTTGCTTCCAGGCTCTTGGAGCCCATCTCTGGCATGGGGTCACAAGGGCAAGAAATTTGGCTCCTGAAGATATAACTGTCTTCACACTCTTCATAGATTGCAGAGCAAGGGTTGACCCCCCATTACCTAGAAACTACTTTGGTAATGCTATTCAGGGCATCTATGGTGTCACTGCAGTGGGTCTTCTTCTGTCAAATGACCTGTCATTTGCAGCAAATTTGCTGCAGCAGGTGATTGACTCTCATGGAGCCAAAGCTATCAAGAAAAAGAATGAAGAATGGGAGCAGAATCCGAAGCTTTATGGATTCAGCGATGCAGGCATAAATTGTGTTACAGTTGGAAGCTCACCTAGATTTGAAGTGTATGAGAATGATTTTGGATGGGGAAAGCCTGTGAGAGTGAGGAGTGGATGCAATAACAAATTTGATGGCATGGTTTATCTTTACCCTGGCCAAGAAGGTGGGGGCAGTGTGGATGTGGAGATTGCTCTTCTTCCTCAGACAATGGACTGGCTGGAGACTGATACTGAATTCCTGCTCACAAACTGAGAATTCAAGTCTATGCATCTGTTTTATTCCTCAGGAAACATCTTTGTGGTATCCCTTGTAAGATTTGAAAGTCTATGTTATGGATTTCAAATCATATTTTCTTAACTATTGTCAAGATTTGAAAGTCTATGTTATGGATTTCAAATCATATTTTCTTAACTATTGTCTAAGCAGTTAGTAGTAAAGCCAAGAATAACTTGTATTTATGCTCTGTTTCCAAGCGTGTTTTCTTAAGTGAGCAACTGTATGCAAGTATAGTAGATCATTGCAATAAACTTGGAAAGCTTTCAGTGTACCGTGGTTCTGGAACTTCTTACTCAAGGCAAATACTTCTTCTAGCATTTTTTTAAACTGAGAATTGCATTCAAGTGTGGTCTGCCTGATGCTGGCTTTTATGTCATTGCGCTTGTTCAGGTTGCTTCACATTTACACACAAATTTGTATAGTTAGACATGTTTACTTTACGGAT
The DNA here is from genome assembly GCA_034641835.2 of Pinus albicaulis. Taxonomy (NCBI): domain Eukaryota; kingdom Viridiplantae; phylum Streptophyta; class Pinopsida; order Pinales; family Pinaceae; genus Pinus; species Pinus albicaulis. The sequence goes on from CM076581.1 coordinate 1,608,032,606, forward strand.
TCGTATTTTTGGGTTTTAAGCTCTGCAAATAGTAAAATTATAGCCGTGATTGTAGAATTCCTCTGTTTAATATATATTAAAAGCTGTGTAGATAAATGACACTTCTCGAATATATTACATACTAGCATTTTCACGAAAGTGTGAAAAGAACATTTTCACAAAAGCTTGAAAAGAAACGCCCACGGTGAAGCGGTGGGGAGGGAAGTTGGACAGATGACTAATAGTACAAGCTGAATAAATTGATCAATTTTTATTGATTGGAAGAATAACCAAAAGAAAAAATCTAATTAGTTGAATGGATAATAGAAAAAGCTTCTCATTAATTAGAGTGAACAGTGTTTCCCCACTCCAACAAAGAAAACACAAAGTAATTATAATTTTTTACTAAATCAGAATTTTTTACTTAATCAAGTGTACTAGGACCTAGTGTACTAGGACCCTTGCCTAGGCAAGGAGGTAAGACTGTATTGTTAAATTAAATGATTAACAGAAAATCACATTGAATATTTGGAATCTAAGCTTCTGTGATCCATAATATAAATTTGTAGAAATTCTTTCGGTAGTAATCACATGCAAAAGAACGAGGTCGACGCGTTTCGAACCAACCAGTGTGGTTCATCATCAGGACTCTGTGAGAGATCAGATCCAGTCATTAAGTATAAATAGATGTAGAAATGACTCAACTAGCCGTTAGGATAACGGCTAGTTTGACTTTGAAAAGGTAAATAATCCATAATTTATTTATTTATTTAATTTTATTAATTTAATTTATTATTATTATTATTATTATTATTTTAATTTATTTATTTATAAAACCTTTAATATATTAATATAATGGTAAGTAATTTAACAAATCGTGGTGTAAATTTTTGTAAATTTTTTATTAAATTATATAATAATTAATTATTATTATTAATTAATAAATATAATTAATTCTTATTATAACACACCATCATCAAATAGTCAAACAAAGAATCAGAATAAATAAATAAATATAATAATTAAATAAATAAATAAAAATAACATAAAACAAGTAAATAAAAACAAAAATATAAATTAATAAATAATTAAAATAAATAAAAAGATTTTATTAATTAAATAATAATTATTATTATTATTTCTATTTTTATTTATTTTAATTTATTTTATTTATTTATTTATTTATTATTATTATTATTATTATTTTTTAATTAAATAAATAAAGTAAAAAATAATTAAATAAATAAATAAAAATAATAATAATAATAAAATCAAGAATATAAGGCAGGAATCCAGCATCTGCTGATATTCCAACCGTCATCTCTATTGAGATTAACGGGCCTTTTTTCAATTTCAATAGCCTCTCTCAACTTACGATGATGGAAATGGTCGATTCTAGCAATGACCTTAGCATCTTCTATGCAAACATGATGGTTAGTCTTTTCTGCATGCTCAGCTAAGGCGGAAGAGCGAGATCTTCTATGCTTGATATCAGCCGCATGCTCACAGATCCTTTGATTAATGGACCGACCCGTCTTTTGATTATCTTTTCATTTTTATATATATTTTTATAAAATGGTAGACTAATACAATTAATAAATGTGTTTAATAAACACAACTAATATCAATCATATTTGTTATTATTTATTTAATATTAATATTAATAAATTAATATTTATTATTATTAAATAACTAATTAATAAATAAAAATAATTATTATTATAATATTTATATTAAAAATAAATAAACTCAGTAAATTAAAATTTCAATTAATTGATATTATAAATTTAATGGATTAATAAACTCAATTAATTATTAGTATTATAAACTTAATAATTAAAAACCAATGAATCAAGTAATTAATATTATAAACTAGCAATTGCACCTATGGCGCAAAGGAACACTAAAAGGAGACGAATGGTGTATTTTGGGTCCCACTGTCACACCCTTTTGACAAACGCACCCATGGTTTTGAAAACCAAAAACTGCTTACGGAAGCACTTATAGCAGTTTCTTGAGAGAAGATTAAGTGGTGCCGCAATGCATGAGAATCGTAGATTTTGTAAATAATGGTTTAAACGAAACCATTTTGCGGGGGCACTATCTCTCATAAGTTTTGTTTAGTTTGTGATGCCGCAAGACCATTGGATCTGAGCGGGATGATGCAAATCATCGATTCAAGTTCAATATTATATGCATTTGCTTCCCTACGGAATTGTGAGCGACAATTCCCCACTGTTTCGAATCTCTGCGAGTGCAAAATGTTATCATCTCCAGGAATTTTGCCTCGGCACATATTGCCCTCGCCCTCACCCTCACCCTCACATGTGCCTTCGCCCTCAAGTTTTGGCAAACCCTCTGATGATGGGAAAAGGGCTTTGCTCTCGGGGCTTTCGGTTCCCAAGAAGAGGAAGGTACCCCTACCATATTCTTCACACTCAGTGCAACTGATACCAAATGGCCTAACTTGCATAGTACCATGCCTTCCAACCCTCTATCCAATTCACATGAGCAAACTCAATGGAGAATCCAAAATGTTGTTGCAAACCCTCAACGTGCATCTCAATACATCCATTGCAGATTCACAATATTCGTCAAAGAAGTGCTATTTAAAGGATTCCTTGTAAAGGATTACCGGTGCAGGTATGCATACTATTCCTTCCATCTCTTACCTTTCATTAACTTCACTTCCACGCATCCATCTTATTTATTTTCCCCTTTTTTTGAAGGTATGAATGGCAACATCGCGGATCCGCACATATCCATGGTTTCTTATGGCTTTCAAATGCACCTACTATGGACACTTTGGATTGGACCAATGCTTCTGCTGTTGACTAAGAGACCTCATTGACCTATGCAGAGAAGGGGCAACAACAGATGCAGGGGTTACAAAGGGATCCACATCCTTTCTCGTCTCCTTTCGATAAACTTCAATTCGGCATCATGGATTTGCAATGGATCGCCGTTGCGGACGGCTTCAAGCCAATCCAGGGGATCGTGAACCTTAGGCAAATTGGAGAAAAAATCCCTTTCAATGATCTTATCAAGAGCTGCAACGTATGTGTCTTCATCTAATACAGTTACGGGATTTTTCGTCTTCCTGGGAGCCGAAAGCCCCACGAGCAAAAGCCCTTTTTCCATCATCAGAGGGTTCGCTAAAACTTGACGGCGAAGGCGGAGGTGAGGATGAGGGTGAGGGCGAGGGCAATATGTGCCAAGGCGAAATTCCTAACAATGAATAGTTTAAAGGCTTTCCCTATGGAACATATATTTTGGAATAGGGCATGTTGAATTATTTCCATGGTAAACAAGGCATAGGCACAAAATAGGTTAGGAGAGGATGTTGGTTTGTAGGTATAAAAGGAAAGGAAATAGTAATGTCAAATAACCATATTTCTAAATTAGTTTTTGAAGTATGCTACTTGCAATTGTATATCTTGAATATTCCAAGTTTTTTTTTCAACTCATTGGTAATCATGTTTGACATGACACATGCACATGACAGTTTGAAACGTAAGCGTATAAGCAAGTGCAATACATTGATTGGAATTGTCAATGGTACTGAGTAAACACTAAATAGTAGATACTGAAGCCTGAAACAACAAATTAAAATTGCATAAGATTAGTAAAGAGTGACTTGCTAGTGCATATTTGTAATATTCGAAGTTTTTTTTTTTGAAATTATTGTTAATCATATTTGAAATGATATATGCACATCACAATTTGAAACGTAAGCGTATACAGAAAAAGAAAAACATTGATTGAAGTTGTAAATAGTACTAAGTAAATACTAAATAGTAGAGAGAGCAAGATTGAAATGGCTAGTTTGACTCAAACAATTAGAAAATAATTTATTTTATTTTAGAAAGAGTGAAGCAAATGTACTAAATGTCTTTGCGAAAATCACATTAGAATAGGTTAGGTTGACGTGTGTTTATTTATTTATTTATTAATCTTTATTTTATTTTATTTCTATTTATTTATTTATTTTATTCTTATTTTTGTAATTAAGAATTTTTTTTAATCTATTTTATTTTTAAATTTAATTTTATCTTTATTTTATTTTATTTCTATTTATTTATTCATATTTTATTTATTTATTATTATTATTATTATTACTAGTATTATTATTATTATTATTATTTTTATCATAGCATGTAACTATTAGAAATAAAATAAATATATAAATTGAAACATTAAATATTTTTTAATTACTTTTAACATTTAATTTATTTGATAATAATAAAAACAAATGAATATCCTTTGAATAATGCACCGAGGCTATCTCCCTCTTTTATAAAGCGCTCGAATATTAATAGATATGACAATAATTCCAAACCATCCATAGATATGACAATAATTCCAATATTAAGAAAATGTTCACATCGTAACCATTAACTTCGTAACTAATTTATCCCTATCCAAGAACAATGACCTATCATCATTGAGCACAATCCAAGGTACTGGAATATGCTATTTATATATACACACGCATAGTACTCTTGAAACCATCTAGCAATATGAAGGCAAGTCCAAAAATATTAGGAGAACGCCTCCCATAATAACCGTCCAAAATTTTGATTAACTTGCTTCGCTCCTCTCAAACGCTGCAAAACAAAAAAACAAAGCAAATATAAGACCATTGATGAATAAACTTTTAACAATTGATGGATACATTTAAGTGCAATTCCTGTTAAAAACCAAATTTACAGAAATAAGTGAACAACTGGATATGACAAAAACAACAGTACAAGTCCTGTGAATATTAAAAGCATAAGACTTACTGTTGAATGGATGCCTCACTCCTAAATCCTTGTTGTTCTTGAAAACTCTGATAGGGACATCAGATATGTGCGTTGATCTCTGTCCCCCTTTCCTCCACTGAAAACATTAGTTTGGAGAATGTAAGGTTGTCCAGACCTATTGCCCAAGAACTCAAAGTCTATTTCATCATGTTCAAAGTTCTGAGAGGACCGCTGTTCCAACAAAGGCAATACACTATTGTTTTGATGCTGGCCTCTTTAGCCCCTATTTTCCCTCCTGGTAGCCTTGCAGGACAAGTGGCTTTTTTCGTCATTATTGGCTCTGCTTTTTTTATCGACTTTCTTGTATGACACTATGCTTACTATGCTTGCAATTAGTTTGAATTTTTGGAGACATTCTGGGGGCATTGAAGCTTAACAGGTACATGTAACGGTCTTTTAATTAATGAAAGATATATTGTTTTATTAGCTTGAAAAAGGTGCACACTTCAATTTTCATAAGCTAATCCACATTGTGCATTGGCTCATAGAAGCTCTGAAATATAAATGCATTTCATCTAGTTTAATTCAATGTTATTTATAAAACTTGAAATCGTACATTTGGGTCAACCTTAAACAGCCATTCCGCAAGAATTAGATCAATTGATTATGTTGATTTCAAAACCCCATGAGACCCTGATGCACATAACTCAGTTGGGTATGCGAAATTCACCTTTGTGGGGTGCATTGCAGAGTCCAAAGATGAGAGGCGCCGATCAAAGGAACCCAGAACGTTAAGCATGGCATCTGTTACAGCCTGACTCTTCTGCAAGCTTTCCCTCAAATTTTTAGCGCTCTCCATCTCAACCTGCATTGTGATCAAAGCACAACTGAATTATGCTTCTAGATGAATGGCTGAATGCTCGCCTTCCAAAGATTTTCTGTATTCTGTCGTCTTGAAATATGGTGCGGTATGACGAGTTGGATATAGAAACTGCCTGAGGCTCTCCATCTTCTTGATTGCGGTCTTGATGTTATGGGCGATCAAAGTTGGAAAGATGCACGTATTGAAGGTGGCAAAGAGACAACGAGGTTGTTCTCGATGCATGGTGGTCTGGACATGTAGAGTAAAGCGCAAGACATTGGGGTTTTGGAGACGATGCCCTTGAAGTAGCCCTGGTTGCAGGGAAATTATCTTGAATAACCCTGTTTTTTCCGGACTTTCCAGCAGACAGACCGCTTCTCTGTCTTTCAGGCCTCCACTTTACTTACATCTGACGAGAAAAAATTCGAAGATGACAAAATTGGCCTGATTTTCTTCTCACAAGCAAAAGCATTCTCATTCAAAGCAGGCCTCTCAAAATATTTATGGTTGACCGTCTCGGTGCTGCAAGTGGGCACCTTATCAGCAGACTTCAGCCTTCGGGCCATAACCTGGTAGCTGGTAACCCCTTCCATTGCATTCAAACCAGTGACGTCACATTCGCATTCGAATTCGAGTTCGAGTCCACAGACTGTATAAAAAAGCCATTCTGCATCGAAGGCACAGCCCTGGCCACCACATCCTCTGGGTTACCTATACAGGGGTGCCTACCCAGAGAAAATAGTAGTGAGGCTTCATGCTCAATGCATAAATCACATTTGATCCCTTTGAACTTCTAAACTTGTACTGAGACTTAATGTTACTGATTAAGTAGAATGTTGAGAATAATCCTGAAAATGCTTATGAACTCAGAGTCAGCTAAACAAAACTCATTTGCTAAAGATATAATGCTACTGCATCACTCGTAAAACCTATAAAGTGGAAGGAAGGGATAAATAACGAAAGACCTAGGCATTACCTGTCCATTTGTCAAGAGAACGCTGCACTTCATTCCCCCCATTAATGTGCTTGATATGATCAAAAGCCCAAGTGGGTACATAGTTTTTTTTGGAATGGCACATCTACAGGCTTAGGAGGTGAGGTAGCAGTGGCAGCCATTGCAGCTACCAAGAGAAATAACAGTACATTGGGCACCATATTGATCAGCATTGCCTAGAAAAGCACCAGCCTCCTGGTAATCTATCTGCAAGGTTAAAGTTACAGTCAGTAAGAGCTAGAATGCCAGATTAGAACCAGTCTCCATCTCACACTGGCACTGTAAATCTCCTTTCCATAATAACGGGTTTGTGGGTACATTCTGAACCCGAAAATACAGCGAAAAAAAGCTCAGAAGAAAGACCACTAGAGTTATGGCAACATATATCCTTTGTCTCATAGCAAACTGTCATAAATAGACCCTGAAAGGGAGCACATTAATCGATCAACCGATTGATGTCTGAGGCAGTCTCCATGATTATCTTATGTGCGGGACAGATTAGGTCTAACCCGGGATGGGTAGGGGATGCAAAAGAGCTTGGCTCTGGTGCATAAAGCATGACCAAGGGTTTCGCACGAAGACTCGGGGACAGGAAGACTGTTCAAATCGCAATTCAGACTCCCGGACATAGCAACTAGGTCCTCAACAAATAATAAAATGTTTAACAAAACATGTGAATACAAAACATGTAAATATTCTAATTTGGTATCGTAAGGGGAAAAACTCTGTGACAACAACATCACAAATGCAAAAGTGCCTAGAAGCAATTCTACATATTGTTTGAGACCATCAGCAACAGCTGGATAAACACAACAGCTTGAAAAAGTTCTTTTGAAGAAACTTGACTCACAACTTTTATGTTGTTGGGCTTTACAGGTGTGCTAAGAAACTGGGGCTTCATTGCACTGGTCACCAAACAAACATTTGATCTGTCATCGCCCTAGCATTCTCAGGGTGTTCCGTCATCGCCCTTGATCCATTGACCACCGTTTTCTTCTTACCGTAATAACTGGAGACAATTTACCAACAGAAATCCTTCTCCCAGGAGATAACAAAGTCCTCTTGACAACAGGCGAGGGCTGAAGAGCTCTCCTCCCGAGAGAAGGTTGAGGCGTTTTCCTCCCCACATTCGGCGAAGGCTGACTATACCTGGATGGAACAACTTATGTGCCTTCTCTGGAAGGAGCCATGTTATCTTCTTGAGCCTTCAGGAGACTTGGAACAACACAGTTGGAGGGTATTGGAGACGATGCCCTTGAAGTAGCCCTGGTTGCAGGGAAATTATCTCGAATAACCCTGTTTTTGTCAGACTTTCCAGTAGACAGAGACCGCTTCTCTGTCTTTCAGGCCTCCACTTTACTTCCATCTGACGAAAAAAAATTCGAAGATGACAAAATTGGCCTGATTTTCTTCTCACAAGAAAAAGCATTCTCATTCAAAGCAGGCCTCTCAAAATATTTATGGTTGACCGTCTCGATGCTGCAAGTGGGCACCTTATCAGCAGACTTCAGCCTTCGGGCCATAACTTGGTAGCTGGTAACCCCTTCCATTGCATTCAAACCAATGACGTCAGATTCACATTCGAATTCGAGTTCGAGTCCACAGACTGTATAAAAAAGCCATTCTGCATTGAAGGCACAGCCCTGGCCACCACATCCTCTGGGTTACCTATACAGGGGTGCCTACCTAGTAGAGGTCGAATGCAGCGCAGACATGGAACAAGGGAAACCGACTGAAGCCGGTCTGCATAGAATAATAGTGCTAGTTGTAGCTCGTCTGTGAAAATAAGATGGGTTTCTTCATCTAATAGGGAAATGTAAGTAGAATGAACCGAGTCGGAAACCTTGATGTAAAAAACTTTGTTCCGCCAAAGCTCGCTCCCAGACAACGCCGGAACAATGTCGATCACTTGCAGAAGCAAGAAAACTGTGTTCTCCAACGAATTTCACATCGGACAGGAATTCCAACTTTCCTATTTCAGCGTGAGGTGGATGCGCATGAGTGTGGTGAATGCCACAACAACGCGAAGAGTGAGAGCGGGAAACTTTGTGAATGTCTTTTGCCGCTGCCTCTGCCCGGTTCCTCCACCCGTTATCTGCGGCTGAACCTGAACGCCTGGAATCTGAAGGAGAAAAGCAGAAGCATTTGAAGGAAATTCGTTTGCATCACAGGGAGAACGGCGCCACATCCTCATGGAAGACGGTGGAGAAATGGAGGACGTCACCGGCGGAAAGTTCGTGAATGCAGTGAATTACCAACCCCAACCCAAGGGTAATGAATGAGAAACTACAGTAGGCGTTGGATGGATGCACAAAATATCTAAACATTGATGGATATCGAATACAACAGGACTTCTGATATTCACATGGGCCTGAGCGATGTTAGATCAAATCAATCAGGCTAAGTCTCAGTGTACGAGCGTTTCATTCACTGGTGCGGTAGGTGAAAGGATAAACGAACATGGAATACATTCATAACATCTGTACTGTCGCGTAATGTGGTGGACAGCTGACAACTACGACCAATAATCTATTTACCTTTGTCAAGATATTACTGGTTAGAAGGGCGATGAGAAAGCCCTCCCATTGGCTGGAGTGAACAGTGACACTCAACCAAAGCCAGCAAAGGGAACGCCTTTCGGCGTAATTAAACCCCAGGGAATAATAAAATTTCAATTAATTATTAATATATGTGTTTAATAAACACAACTAATATCAATTATATTTATTATTATTTATTTAATATTAACATTAATAAATTAATATTTATTATAAACTTTCGGGAATAAAAATCAAATTAATTATCAATAAATGTGTTTAATAAACACAACTAATATCAATCACTTTTATTATTATTTATTTAATATTAATATTTATTATATATTTATTATTATTATTAAATAATCAATTAATAAATAATAATAATAATAATGAATAATTATAAATATTTATATTAAAATTAATAAACTATATTAAAAATCTAATTAATTGATATTATAAATGTAATGGATTAATGAATTCAACTAATTATTAATATTATAAATCAAAAGAAATAATATTATATAAACCAAAGGATTAAAAATGCATCGATTAATGAATCAAACAATTAATATTATAAACTCTAGAGAATAAAAACCCAATTAAATAATATTATAAATCAATAAATTAATGAACCTAACTTATTATTAATATTATAATCATAAGAGAGAAATATTATATAGCTTAGAGATTAAAAACCTAAGAAATTAATATTATAAGCATTAATATTACAAATTATAAATCCAGGAGATTAATATTTCAAATTATAAACTCAAGAGATTCATATCATAAAGACAATAATGTTAATGATGATGATGATTATGGTTAACGTTCACTGAGACCAAACTTTGGTTTATTGGACCTAAAGAAACTAATTATTTAATTTGTTTTAAAATTGTATTTCTATGCTCAAAGAGCTTGGAGAGAAGCATTCCGAGCTCACTATAATTTTGACATGTTAAAAGGCTAGGAAGGTTGGTATTGCAACAAAGATTATGAAACTGAGATCTAATGTGGTTGTATGCAGGACACTCTAAGAGGAAGTGAATTTCATCCTCAAGGTTCATACCAATGACCTCTTTCACTACGGAGCTCATGAGAGTTTGTTCTAATCTTGGCTATATTAATTTTTTTCTTTGAGCTAGTTAAAACAGAGAGATACTTTTGATCTTCTAGAGTATGGTTAGTGATCTCCTTATAATATCTTAATTTTCTTTTAGCCTCTAAATCTTTCTCACGCCACATTTTCTCTTTAAACTTAGAAGTAACAATATTTTTAATGTTAGTAATATTTTGCAATGCAACATTTTCGTCGATCTCCCAATGGTTTAACTAGGCCCTAGTATCTTTATACCAACCTCCTTTGAGCCTTAGGTGATTTCGGCTAGAATTTGAAGCTAGCTTAGGAAGTCTATGGTCTCCCATGTCATTGATTTTGCACTTGTACAACACAAACCTAATCAAAGCCAGGGTCTTGATAGTGGAAAGACCCACTTCTATAAGGAGAATAGGATAGGGTGTATTGCTTTTAATTTTGAGGTTATACGTTATAAATCGCTTATGGATTTGCTCAATCTTTCTCCAGGATTCTCTAGAGATGTTGCAACCCCAAACGTCACTTCCATACAAGATAATAGGAGTGGCTAAAGTTTCAAAGAGGAGCTTCTTTCTATCCAACATCACAAGGTTTGATGTTTTACAATTATTTTCAAGACCAAAATAAACTTTCCACCCTCCATTAATCTTTTTCTCAGTGCTATAGTTCCAGTTGAGCTTGTAATGAATATCAATTCCGTACTTGTAAGAAGACACTTCCTCCAAGTTGCTATTGTCATACATAAAATTAACATAAGTATCCTTCTTGGATTTGATAATCATAACTTTTTTTTGTTAGTGTTAACAATCATACCCATCGTAGAATAGAAATCCTTACCAAGCCTAAGTTGCTTATCAAGATCAAATGGGAACCTTGCCAGAAGAACAATATCATCAGCATAGAGAAGAAGGATGATGACTATTCCAGCTAAGATCAGCACAACCTACTTCCTCTAAACAACCTTCTAGCTTGTCGATGTAAATGCCAAATAGGGTAGTGGAGAGGGGGCAACCTTGTTTAACTCCGATATTACACTTAATATCTTTCGACCACCCCTCATTGCTCTTTATCTTGGCAATTACATTCTCATATAACCTTATAGCGGCAGCCCTCAACTCAGAAGGAACCTTTAGCTCTTCTAATCTATTCCATAGGTTTTTTTAAGGTACCATATCGAAAGCATTTCTAAAGTCCATAAAGCAACAAAAGAGATTGGATTTATCATTACGACATTCCTCCACAATGATCCTAAGTGTAACGAGGTGGTCCATTGTTGAGTGTTGCCTTCTAAAACCCGCTTGGCTTTTAGCCCGCTTACCATCACTTTCAAGCCATATGCTCATCTTCTTTTCCAAAATAATACCATAACTTGACTAAGATAGGACTAATCATAATTGTTCGATAATTAGAGGGGTTATTTGTATCCCCACTTTTAAAAATAGAGATAATGAGGCTCCGAGTCCATGGTTTAGGGAACCCTTGCTTGACCGCTTGATTGAAAAGTTTGTGGATGTGAGGGATGAGGACAAGTCCTCCAATTTTTTAGATTTATGCCTGGTAACCTTCAATGTCCTTAGCTTTTCCATTTTCCAGACGCTTAACCCCAAAATATATGTCTTCTAAAGAGAAAACTTATTCTGTTGTGAGCAGCGTTTCAAAGTTATTTATGACATTTGGAGATTCATAAATATTTTTAATATGGAATTCCAATCATGTAAAGAAATTCTGTTATTATTTTTAGTTTTTCTAGTTAGAATCCGCCTCCATAATTTCTTACAAGCTACCTTAGAGAGGTGTAAGAGATTTTCTTGTCTTCTATGAATTTACTACCTTTTTTACCTTTTAGTCAGGGCTTTGTATATTTTTTTCTTGCCAATTTTAAGAGATTCATCAATAGCTTCCTTAATTTCTCTCCTTGCACTTTTACAATCTTTGTCATACCAAGGGTTGGTTTTGCTATTTCTTTTATTACTTGAAACTTCAATTGATAAATTGTTAATAGAATATGAGAGGGTCGTAGTAAAATTATGATAGAGGTCTTCTATGTTGTCTATACTAGATAAAGGAAGCAAATTAATTTTCAATTCATTTAGAAAGAGATCATTTTTATTCCTATCAAAGATTAAGTTATTTTGGCTATAAGGATTATCTTCTAGGGGATCTCTATGCATGACAAAATTGAGAGTTATAATTAAAGGTCTATGATCAGAGTCAGACTCATGGTCGTTTAAGATGTCAAAATTTATTATTTCGTTGTATAAAGAGATATAAAAAATAACATAGTCTACCATGCTGCTAACAAGCCCATGGATACAGGTCATCTGGCTAGAATTGGGCCACTTCTTTAGGCCATTGCAAATTATGAGATCTTGAGCACTACAGAGCTTGACTAACTCCGACCCAAAAAAATTCTCCCCTAGATCTTTAGAGCTCCTTTTGTACCGGCTAGCCAGAGTAAGGTCTTTGTCTAACCAAAGAGGATTCGGGTTGGAATGATTGCTTAGAAGAATAGCTTGGTTGCTTGAAGTTCTCACATTAAAGTCACCTATTAAGAGGATATTAACTTCATTCCTTAGGCGAGAAATATATTCTCTAAACCATTATAAGGATCATTTTTATCTAAATTGTTTTTCTTATAGAAGTTAGAATTGATAGGGCAAAATAACAGATTGCTATGTAGGTTTTTTTATCATTAATGTCCGTAATCTCTATCAAACTATATTGGTTGTAAGGGTCGTTTTTATAAAGCCTAGCACGAGAGGAGATGTTCTTCCTAATGTAATAAGCTATACCCCCAATGCCTCTTCGGGAGGATCGCTTGTTCCAGATAGACCATAGTGTAAAGCCATCTATGTTAGGGACCTTAGATTCTTCGTGCTCCGAAGTTTCAACAAGCAATATAATATCAACTTCATTCGAGATCCAACTTAACTTGGGGCCTTTGTTCCATGTTTAGCCGTGACAGTTCCAAGAAAGAATCTGGAGCATGTTGAATTGTTATTTATTACTATCTTTTGGTTTCTGTCTCGAATAACGACTTTTCTATTTTTTATTATTGTCCATTTTCCTTCCTTCCTAGCTTCTTTTACCTTCTGAACCTCCTTTCTTAGTTCTACTTGATATTCTGGAATGATATCTTCATTTATAAATATTCATGTTCCTTTTATACTTTAGGTTTTACTAAGCATGTCATACTCATGGTCAGTAGAGCTCACCTTTATCTGGACCAACCTTCCTTTATTCTTAGTGAATTTCCCCAACCTTGTTGCTTTGGTGAGACACATTGTTTCAATTTGTAATCGATTATGTAATTCTGTTTCGGCTGTGGCTAAAGTATCCTTATCTACCTCCTCTTTCAAACTGAAGATTATAAAGTTCAAGGCCCTTTTTTTAAGCTCATGGTTTAATTCTATCAATTCTTCTTTTAATAAATAATAATAAATAAATAACGCTAATGTTAAATAAATAATTGATTAATATTATTAGTATTTATCAACCACATTTATTAATATGACTATGCTAGTATACATAAAATAAACTTAATATAACTAATTAAAAATCGACTACTAAATATATAACTACTTTTTTTTAACATTACACTATGACTCACATTTATAAAATTGATTTATTAGAAGATACTAATAAAAACATCTCAAAAACGTTTCATATGAATTTATTTTCTAATTACAATTGAACTTCAAGTAATTATTTTCTTAAAATTCATTTACAACTTCTCTTAAAATATGAAATTAAATAATCAATTTATTATATTAAAAATCATTTTTAAAATAAACTAAATAAAAATCTCTAAAATTAATCCATTTTCAAATTAATTTGACTTTCATATATATATATATATATATATATATATATATATATATATATATATATATATATATATATATTTCCAACCTTATTGGAGTCAATGTAGGCATTTTAAAAATTTTTAATTTCAACTCATTTGAACTTAACTTCTCTTAATAAATAAAATGCATGTGAGAGATAATATCGTGTGTATAACTTAACTTCACTATATATATATATATATATATATATATATATATATATATATATATATTTTGTAAGTTTTGTAGGAACTATCATTCATTTATATTTAAAGGCAGGTAACAATTATGAAATAATTTTGGTGGCTTCAACATGGCCATTGGAAAACCAGTTCTATTGGTTACCGAAAAACATTATAAGCCATCCAAAATCTCAGAAGTTTAAGAACACATTATAAGCTATCCAAAATATCAGAAGTTTAAGTCTATTAAACTTGGCCTTATAGGCCTGAATGTCTAAGCACCATTTTCCAGTTACGTCTATATAACTATAGCATTTTTTACTACCCGACATATACAACATATATAAATATCCAAAAAAAGTCTCCGACATACTAAACACTAATGATCTTCAGAGGACTCCACCAGAGTAGGGTCCTTAGCACTGGATCTAGGTAACTCTGACTGAAGGAGGCATGAGAGTTGCCTTTCAATACGACCAAGGGGGATATTCTGTTGTTGGATCTGGAATTGAATCAACTGAATGTCTTGAGACTAGGGTTTGATTTAGTTGAAAAAGCCGACATAGTCATAATGGATTTATCCATAAGATTCTTCATAAACTAATAGAGGAACTACTTGTGTGTATTGGGTGGTATGACCACGGTTATGACCCAGATTTGACATGAGGAGACACCAATCCTCCACCTGCAATTCAATATCTGCTCATTGATTGAGCTCTTCCTCCCATGAGACAGTCAACTGCTTCACATGGGATGGAGTACCAACAATATAGGACTGAACCGCTCCCTGAATTACCTATGCATTTGTCCTTTTACCGCTTCTTCTCGGTGGCCCAACTGAGGAGGAGCCTTTGCAACCTTGGGTTCGATTCTTCCTGCCTCGACCTTGACCTCTGTTACTTGACATGCTGGCTCTAGGGATCGGCGAACCATTTTTCTTATTGCAAATTTAACCAGACCCAAGCTGAACAACGGAAGGGAATCTCGAGGGCCAATCCTGGTTGGTGAGCCTGCGACCACATAACACACTTTGGTTAACAAGACCTGTATACTATTGCCATTAACCAGAGAGTTTTGAGCTTGTCCCAAAACTAGTGTCGCCTACCCAATCGAGCTAATATGCTTGTAAGAGCCGAGCACCGAATACTTACTATTTTTCCTCAAGGCTCGACCAAGACAAGTGCAGTCATATGGTGACTGGCCTCCACCACTTGGAAATTAAGAACCCTACATCCCCCTGGCGCATTAATCACCTTAACGTCTGCCATCCCACTACTTTTATGCCACACGCTCGAGTAGGGAGGTGGCCGTCCATCAACCTCTCTATGCGTCTTATCAATCATAGCATTGATCCAGAGAAAAATATTGTATCTCTTCACACCCCAATCGAGAAACATAATATATTATTTTAAACTTTACCATTTTAACTATATATATATAGAAAAATCATCTACTAAATATAAATTTATTATTTTTAAACATGACACTATAATTCAATTTTATACAATTGATTTATTATAAGACACTAAATAAAAACATTTTAGAAACTAATTCCATCAATTTATTTTTTAATTGATGATGATGATGATGGTTAACGTCCACCGAGACCAATCTTTGGTCTATCAGACCTAAAGAAAAGAGTTATTTAATTTGATTTAAGATTTTATTCCTATGCTCAAAAAGCTTGGAGAGAAGCCTCCCGAGCTCACTATAATTTTGACATCTTAAAAGGCTAGGAAGGTCAGTATTGCAACAAAGATTATGAAATTGAGCTCTAATGTGGTTGTATGCGAGGCACTCTAAGAGGAAGTGATTTTCATCCTCGATGTTCATATTTTCACAGAGATGGCAGATCCTTTCCATCCATGGTGTTTTAGGAATTGTCCAATGACCTGTTTCACTATGGAGCTCATGAGAGTTCATTCTAATCTTGGCTATATTAATTTTCTTCTTTGAGCTAGTTAAAACAGAGAGATACTTTTGATCTTCTAAGGTGGAGTTGATGACCTCCTTATAATACCTTAATTTTCTTTTAGCTGCTAGATCTTTCTCACACCACATTTTTCTTTGAACTTAGAAGTAACAATTTTTTTAATGTTATTGATGTTTTGCAATGCAACATTCTCATCTATCTCCCAATGGTTTAACCAGGCCTTGGTGTCTTTATACCAACCTCATTTAAGCCTTAGGTGGTTTTGGCTGGAATTTAAAGCTAGCTTAGAAGGTCTATGGTCTCCTATGCTATTGAGCTTGTGCTTGTACAACAGAAGCCTAGTCATAGCTAGGCTCTCGATAGGGGAAGACCCACTTCTATAAGGAGAATAGGATAGGGTGTATTGCTTTTAATTTTAAGGTTATACGTTATAAAACGCTTCTGGATTTGATTAATCTTTCTCCAAGGTTCTCTAGAGATGCTGCAACCCTAAACCTCACATCCATATAAGATAAAGGGAGTGACTAAAGTTTCAAAGAGGAACTTCTTTCTATCCCACATTACGAGGTTTGCTATTTTACAATTATTTTCAAGACCAAAATAAGCTTTCCACCCCCCATTAATCCTTTTTTGAATGCTATAGTTCCAGTTGAGCTTGTGATGAATATCAATTCCTAGGTACTTGTAAGAAGATACTTCCTCCAAGTTACTATTGTCATACATAAAATTAGCGTAAGTGTCCTTCTTGGATTTGATAATCATAACTTTTGTTTTGTCAGTGTTAACAGATATACCCATGGTAGAGCAGAAATCCTTAAGAAGTCTAAGTTGCTTATCAAGATCAGATGGGAATCTTGCGAGAAGAACATTATCGTCAGCATAGAGAAGAAGGATGATGACTATCCCAGCTAAGATCGTGCCAACACATCCTGCTTCCTCTAAACAACCTTCTAGTTTGTCGATGTAAATGCCAAATAGGGTAGGGGAGAGGGGGCAACCTTGTTTAACTCCGATATTACACTTAATATCTTTCGATCACCCCTCATTGCTCTTTAACTTGACAATTACATTCTCGTATAACCTTATAGCGACCACTCTTAGCTCAAAAGGAACATTTAGCTTTTCTAATCTATTCCATAGGTTATTTCTAGGAACCGTATCGAAAGCCTTTCTAAAGTCCACAAAGCAATAGAAGAGATTGGATTTATCATTGCAGCATTCTTCCACAACGATCCTAAGCGTAACGAGGTGGTCCGTTGTTGAGTGCTGCCTTCTAAAACCCGCTTGGCCTTTAGCCCGCTTACCTTCACTTTCAAGCCAAATGCTCAACTTATTTTCCAAAATAATAGCATATAACTTGGCTAAGAGAGGGCTAATCATAATTGTTCGATAATTAGAGGAGTTATTTGCATCCCCACTTTTAAAAATAGGGATAATGGGGCTCTGAGTCCAAGGTTTAGGGAACCCTTGCTTGACCGCTTGGTTGAAAAGCTTGTGGATGAGGACAGGACCTCCAATTTTTAAGATTTCCGCCTGGTAACCTTCAATGTCTTTAGCTTTCCCATTTGCCAAGCGTTTAACCCCAAAATCAATGTCTTCTAATGAGAAAACTTCTTTCGTTGTGAGCAGGGTTTCAAAAAACGTGGCATTCAAAAATTCATAACAATGAAACGTCAATTAATTATTTTATTAAATTTCATTTCTACTTTGTAAAATTCATTTACAACATCTCTTAAATTATAAAATTAAATAATCAATTTATTATATTAAAAATCAATTTTAAAATAAACTAAATAAAAACCTCTAAGATTAATTTATTTTCAAATTAATTTGACTTCCAACAAAACAGAACTTCAAAAAAAAAAAAACCTTTTCAACCTTATTGGAATCAACTTAAGGCATTTTTTAAAGTTTAACTCACTTGAACTTAACTTCACTCAATAAAATAAAATGCATGTGAATGGCTGAGATTTTTCAACCTTATTGGAATCAACTTAAGCATTTCTTAAAGTTTAACTCACTTGAACTTAACTTCACTCAATAAAATAAAATGCATGTGAATGTCTGACATAACATCATATATTATTTTAATCTTTCTCATTTTATGTTCCAGAGATCACAATTAATATGCGCCCCCATAAACAAAGAATCTACACCATTAAAGTATTGGTATATCTCAATTTGATATTGATTATAACCGTTGAATTTTTTTTAAAGCACCCAATTTGTCGGATGTTTATGTTCTACTTAAATAACCCATATCTCAACTTAAAAATGTTCCCACAAGTTTCTTTCATCCCCAGGTTATTATTTTACTTGAATAAGAGATGTTGTAACATAACTAGCAATTGCACCATATGTTGCAAAAGAAACGTCGTAAGCCAATAGCATAGGAAAGAGTAGGCTATAAGAAATAAGAAGGCAATAGTATAGTAAATAGTAGCCTAGAAGAAATAAGATGTTGCAGAGAACAAGTCATTGTGAAGGAATGAAAGGAAAACTTTGCTTCCATGGAAGCTAGTCGTGGAGGTTTCAAATATATTGATGATAAGAGTTATCAACCAAAAAAATTTGTTATAGATTTTTAAATAGGAAATTTGGGGTGAAAACATATATGTAAACCAAGATAATATGTTCACATATATACAAATTTTGTTATAGATATTGAAATAGGAAATTGAGGGTGAAAATCCTTTGGCGATTAATAATTCAGCACGTAACTCAAATAAGATATTTTAAATACATTCAAGTACAATCTATCTAGCATAGATGTAAATAAAGAGAATTTTTATTAACAAAAATAGAGTTTATTTAAGTTCATCTACATATCTCAGCGCC
The DNA here is from genome assembly GCA_034641835.2 of Pinus albicaulis. Classification (NCBI taxonomy): domain Eukaryota; kingdom Viridiplantae; phylum Streptophyta; class Pinopsida; order Pinales; family Pinaceae; genus Pinus; species Pinus albicaulis. The sequence goes on from CM076581.1 coordinate 1,608,051,617, forward strand.
AATTGCATGCTTATCAGAAATTGTATATGAAGAACAATAGTCTTGGCATACATAAAGTGAATGTCATTTTAATATGGAGACATTTTTGGAAGGAGATATTGTTCTTTATGTTATGGTTTATTTTCTTAACTCCAAACTTGGTTTATTCTTTCTCTATGAACATAAGAAAAAAAAATACAAAGTAAATTCAAAAATTTAAGTTATAGTTTTATATTTCATAATTACAAATATAGTTTCTTATTAAAATATTTTACACATCCTAGGTTATTCTAAATTGATCAAGAGTATAGAATTATTAGGGTGGTGTTCTATGTGCACTAAAATTCCCATGAGGTCCATCACAATGTATGGGGTTCATTGCAACCTTGGATATATTTTGTGATTTTTTTTATTTTTTGCTTGTGGCTACAACTTAGTTTTGGTTTTCACCTACTTATCATGATTTAAAACTTTGTTATCATCTTAGATCCTTATAGAATTATATATATTATGTGAGCTAATGTGATGTTTTTTTTGTCACAATGATTCAAAAATCAATTATTATACCACAATATTGACTTTCTTGGTGTCTATTTTGTTTATCTTATTAAAATATTTTACACATCCTAGGTTATTCTAAATTGATCAAGAGTATAGAATTATTCGGGTAGTGTTCTATGTGCACTAAAATTCCCATGAGGTCCATCACAATCTATGAGGTTCATTGCAACCTTGGATATATTCTATGAGTTGTGATTTTTTGCTTGTGGCTACAACTTAGTTTTGTTTTTCACCTACTTATCATGATTCAAAACTTTGTTATCATCTTAGATCCTTATAGCATTATATATATTATGTGAGCTAATGTGATGTTTTGTTTGTCACAATGATTCAAAAATCAGTTATCATACCACAATATTGACTTTCTTGTTGTCTGTTTTGTTTATGAACCCCTTTAAAAACCAGAGGAACATTTGATTTTACAGTGTGATCTCCCCAACATGGGCGAGGGTTTCAAAGATTGGAGAGTAAATTGAGTGGTTATTGTTAGAAATTGCTGTATAAGATGAGAAATTTTAATGGTTTGGTTAGTGTCAATTTTGTAAAACTATAATCTACAATAAGGACTAAGTGGGTTTTTTGTTTTGTAAGTTTTGTTTGGAATTGAAAATAAATAAATAAAAAATTATAAAAGCTAAAATTATGTAGTGAGAAACATTATTTAAATGTGAATAAAAAGTTGAGTAAGTTTGACATTATATAATATGAAAATTGTTTATGATTATAAAGTAAAAAACATGTAAGATTTTTTAAGCTAAAATTAGGTGATTAAAGATATGTATATAGTTTTTTTTGAACGGAAGAAAGAGTATGTATGTAGTTACAAACTGTTATGTAATTACAAACTATTACAATTAAGTAATTAAAGGTAAATTTAGTTTTATTTAAGAAATGTGAAATATGAATAATAAAATAGTTGTAACAAAAATAATATAGAACAAGAAAAACTATGTAAATTTGGATGCATAAAAATTTAGATACATTTTATTAAGTGAAATTTTAAAAGAATAATGGTTATAAACATTAAAAAATAATTTTATTAAATAATTAGTTTAGATCTATATTATTGATGAGAGGTATCATTAAGGTTTGCATATCAAGACATTTGATCCCTCTTGGCTCTTGGTAGATCCAGAGTTAGGCTATTTTAATTCCCCCCTTAGATAAACCACATTCCACATGAATACCATGAGTCAATACCATGGGTTGTTTTTATAGTTTAGTAAATAATTTTATTAAATAATTAGTTTAGATCTATATTTTTTATGAGAGGGATCAACGAAATTTGCATATCAAGACATTTGATCCCTCTTGGCTCTTGGTAGATCTAGAGTTAGACCATATTAATTCCCCCCTTTAGATAAACCACATTCCACATGAATACCATGAGTCAATACCATGGGTTATTTTTATAGTTTAGTATTATTTTTATTTTTTATTTGACCTAGTTAAAATGTTCATTACAATATGTCAATATTCTTATTTAATTTACTTTTATTTTGATTTTTGTGTAATTTGACAAAGTCACCAAAACCTAAATTCAATCACTTATTAAAAAAAAACTAACATTATAAAAAAAAAATATGAAACTTTTACTTGTGAATCTAATGGCCTAAAACATTTCAATCGTCTAACATTTGATCCAATGGCTCAAACATTGACAAAGTGACACCTAGGTGAGTTGTTTTCAAATAAGAACGTCTTATGACGTAAGAACGTCTTACAACGTAATTAAGCCCGAGGAAATTCTGGTTGATTATAGCCTGAACAACAACTTTAATGAAAAAGTATTTAATAAATCAATCTATTAGTTATTAAATTTGTTATACATTGCATGGGAAACACTCTTTCATGTTCATGACATAACATGCCATAATATTGAAAGAAAATTCTGGATGTAAAGTTCAATCGCAGGGAAATGGCATGGTAACAAAGATCATATAAAGAACTATTTACATCTCATATTAATAGAGCAAAAGTGAACAGGAAATTGATGAGACTACTAACTCGAGATGAAAACGTCTTGGACTATGTGTAGTGTCATCATTCTCGACTATGTTGCTATAATAAAATACTTTTTCACAAAATGTTGTTTTTTATTTTGTAAAATAATGTATTTATTTATTATAACATAAACTATTTGAAAACTATTGATAAGGATTTATAGTTTCTGGGAGGTCAGAGATGGAAATTTGGCAGGTTTTTGGAAAGATTCCTGGCAGCAAAGGGAAAAGTTGTTCACAAGTTTAGATTTGGCGGAAATCTTTCTATTTACACTAAATCCCCACAGTAAGGAAGTTCAAAACTATTAGGGAGACCAGAATGATCAATTTTGGCGGAGATGGAAACAAAAGCAGTAGTGGCAGCAGGCCCCAGAGACGCAGCAATGGGAAAATTTTGCAAAAGAACTCCACACTACGAAAATTCCTATTCAGGTGGGTAATGATATTTTGCGATGGGGTTATAGGCCAAGAGGAATGTTTACAATTCAAGAAGTCTTATCAGTTGCAAGCAAATCAACTTCAAATCCCGGAAAATCGATCGTGGAAGAAAATTTGGTCTAGCAGGCATTGGCTGAAAATAGAGCATTTTTTGTGGCTTGTTGGGCATGGGAGGATCCTAACCTGGGATCAGCTACAAAAAAGGGGAATGAATGGGCCATCAAAATGTGTGATGTGTGAAGCAGCAGAAGAAACTGTGGAACATCTTCTAAATACTTGTACAGTGGTTGATCAGATGTGGTCAAATCTCTACAGACTATTTCAACAAACTGATAGAAATAATAACAGTCTTTGGCAAAAAATTGAAAAGTGGCGAAAGGGAGGATACAAAATCCATGTGGTGAATAGAGCTTGGATACTTGTAATGGAATTCTTAATCTGGTCCCACCGGAAAGAAAGGAATAAAAGGATTTTCCAAGAACGCAAGCTCAGCAATGAGGAAATTTGGAACATCACTAAGCAAGGAATTTGAGAAACAATACTGGCTAAAAAATGGGAGCATGAGGATTGGGTAGTTCAAGGGCTAGAAGGGAGAATTCTTCAGCATTTAAACTTGAAGGAAGAAATGTTATCACCATCTTCCTGGAAACAATTGCCTCTTCCATATCAAGTGAGAAATACTTTTGACAGACCGCAATCAGGCTTTGTAAAATTAAATTATGATGGAGCTTTGAAAGGTAACCCCGACCAGGCGGGTACTGGTGGAATCTTGAGAGACTGTATAGGAACAACTCTAAGAATTTATGCCATTGATTTAGGTTACACTATGAATAATGAGGCAAAGTTAGCAGCGATGAAATTAGGTTTGGAAATTGCTAACCGTGAACACTATAATACGCTAGAAATCGAAGGGGATTCAACAATGGCCACTAGTATTATTAGAAAACTTTTACAAGGAGCAAATTGGGAAACGAATACTAAAAGTTGGAGAACGAAAAGACTGGTACAAGAAATTCAACAAACTCTGAGTGAAACTGAATACATCATACCTCTGCATGTGAGAAGGCAAGGAAACAAATCGATAGATTGTCTTGTTAACTGGGCATGTCAAACCGACAAAAGATTTCTGGATCACTCATGGCAACGCGGGGTGTATGAGTTGGTGCCTGGACTTTGGAATATTCTAATAGAGGATCAACACTCTGGAAGACAGGAACATAGTATTCCTCGATTGGGGTGTAGTAGGGGAAGAATGGAGCTTAACCAACGTGACCGGGACCATAACCTGCCGCGTGGGGAGGATGACCAACACGTGGAGGCAGCATGCAAACGCCGAGAGGATAATGGGCGATGGGACCTCCGACACCAAACGTCATAAATGCTTTTTACACCCATGCGATTCCATCTGAGTCAGCTAGCAGGTATTTTCCCTTTGAGCCACAAATTTTTGTCTATCGTCATTTGCGGATAATGGTAATGGTCTTCATAGATTATTTGTCTGAATGGAGGTTTGGTCGGTTCTAGTATGAACAATTGCAGGAGGTTGACGAAGCTGGTTGTATGCTTATTCTTCCTCAACGAGATTTTGTTCTGTTACCCAAATCTCTGTCTAGAACTTTGTCTCAGTCTTTGTTTCCTCATCTCGATCTTGGTATTGCTAGAATTATGGTTATCAAATTCTGGTATAATTTTAGGTTGATGCAACTCTGTAATGGGTTTGTTAGATGCTTTTATGCTAGATTGTTGTATTTGGGTTCTAGTTGGGTTGTTTTCTCTGATAAAAAATCCTCTATAGCTACGCAGAATGGGTATGGCTTAGTCCTTGTCTTTTTGTTGGGTAATTTACATAGTCTGTTGACAGTTCAATTACATTGCCTTTGCAAAGATGAAAGGACTCTCTTGCAGCCGAATATGCTTCTCTCTTGTCTATTTAATTTTCGTAATTCTGCTAATAGGGTTCTAAATTTTTCTCTCTCCTTGTTGGTCTTATGTAATGGCTACAATCTTCGGGTCTTCTGTAATGGATATAGTCTTTGGGTTGCGCTTTAGTTCTTTCAAGCCAGGTCCAATTGTATTAATGTCTAGTCTTTCCTTTTATCTCATATCTTTCTCACGGAGCATAACTTGGGTGATGGAAACGCTCTATGATCTCAGTCTCAAATTTTATCTACGAATTTGACTGGTGTTGTTGTTTGGATGGTAGCTTTAGCAGAGTTTTCAGGTTTCTTTAGCATGGTTAAAAGAGGAAGAAAACCCTCTGGAGGTAAAGGAAAACAACCTACTTCTGAGCAGCATCATAAAAGAGGAAGAAAGTTTGCACAACAACATCTGGAACCGCTGGTTCAAACCTTTATGTCAGAAATCCCAAATTCAGTACGCTCCTGCATTTATGGTTGGGAAACAGAGGTTTTAAATAACTTGTACAGGGAAGATGATATGGCTTCGGAGGATATGCAGAATGTGGTTAATGACCCTGGGCACATTTGGGGCCGAACTTCTTTGTTTCAACAACCAATTAGAACTTACTGGTTAATTAAATGTATGTTAGCTAAGGTAGTTATGTTGATAGCAGAAACAAAGTTGGAAGAAAATTTTGCAGATATTAATAGGAACATTCAGGAAATCAATCTTCTTCAATTGCATCAGTATGCAAGGCTTGGAAGGTTGGAGAAGGAAATTAAGTCTATATAGCAGGTCATAGTTGACTTACCAGGGTCTACTACCAAAGATCCAGCACCAGTGGAATCTGAGGATGATTAAGGTTATCATGATCAAATGTCTTACTTTCTTTTTAGCGGCTAGCACTTTTTTCTGTATATGTTGTTATCTCCAGACTTAGATATTAAGTATCGTCAGATATGGTATAGACTGTTAAGGCTTTTTATGTTTTGGTTGACATACTTTGAACTTCGATGGCCGAAATACCTGGTTTGCTGCGAGCAAGTTGAGGTCTACTTTTGTATATTTTTTTGCCCAACTTTTATTAATAGAAAATGGAAGGAACCACCTAAGCTTTAAAAAAAAAAAAACAATTTTTTTAGCTCTCTGTCTATGTTTGAGCTATTGGATCAAATGTTAGACGATTGAAATGTTTTAGGCCATTAGATAAAGTAAATATTTTTATAATGTTAGTTTTTTTCCTTTTAATAAGTTAGATTGAATTTAGGTTTGGGTGACTTTTAAGTTAAAATGTTATTAAAAAATTGTTAGATTTTAACCTCAAAATTTTTAATAAAAATTAAATTACTAAATTAATAAAACTAGATTTAACATAAATTAGTTTAATGAATAATATTTTTTTTCTAAAATACGTAAAAATTAAATTAATACAATAATAAAATTAAAATAATAAAATAAAATAATGATAAACTATAAATACAACCCATGGTATTCATGTGGAATGTAGTTTCGTTATAGGGGATAATTAAGATGGCCTAAATCAATTTTAACTCTGGATCTAAACTAATTATTTAATAAAATTATTTTTCAATGTTTATAACCATTATTCTTTTAAAATTTTACTTAATAAAATGTATTCAAAAAATACATGGTTTTTTGTTATATATTATTTATGTTACAACTATTTTATACTTCATGAGTATTATTTCTTAATATATAAAAAATTAAATTAATAATGAATTTTTTAAAACATGTGATCTTTTTTAAATTTCCTAATTATTTCTGTAATGTTCCAAAATTTTCATTAAGTTAATTGGAACATTAATTTTTCTTTCCTTTTAATAAAAAGAATAAAATGGGTAAGGGGGCCCATGAAGAAGCATAATAAACACTCCAAATGTGCAAAGGAGTCACTTAAGTGGCTTATTTGTCATCTCCTAGTGTGAAAAGGGGAAAATGCAAGAAGACTAGGTCCAGTTTGACCAAGTAAAACAACGCTGCATGGAGGGAGTGAGTCACCAAGTGGGACAATGTTGTTTTCATAGGAGGGATATTATTGGATGAGAGAAACCCTAATGGGTGGGTTCCATGGCAAGGAAGCCTCCTCCTGGCATAAAAGGGGGAAGGAGAGCCATTGCTCATTATGTTGAAGATTTCGATTTTTCTCTGCTCTCTCCAATTGTTCAACTGGGATAGCTTGTGCTGCTTAGCACAAGGGAGATTGCTGTTTAGAAGTTTCCTCTCCTTCATTGGGAAGCTTTGGAGGACCTGTTCTTCATTCTCCTCACATCCAGGCTTGAGGCCAAAGTGACCATCTTTAGCTACAATGTTTTCCAGCTTTGCAGAAACGTTGAGTTGTTGGGGGTTGCAGTGAGGATTCATTATCACCCACTTCCGGAGCTAGTTTTGCAGAGGAGGAGCTCATTCTTTCTCTAGGATATCAGTGAGGAAGATCCCAGAGCTTCATTGCAGATTTTGGCATTGGGCCATATGTTTCATCTCATTCACAGTGCAGTCTTTTCCCTATACTGCGTTATTTCCAGTGGGCACTTGCGGGAGGGGTTCACACTGTGGATTGGAGGGTGTAATATTCAGTGAAGGGAGCAACCTTTCACTTTGAAGATTAGTGGAGGAGGTTTCTACATCAGTTGCAATGTTTCCATCCTTCTCCATCTTGTATTGTATTTGAGTTGCTGCTGCTACCCAGCAACTCCGACATTTTTCCATTTAGTGCATTTTGGCCAATCCCCTAGAGGATTGTGGTAGTTTTGTTTTCTGGGGTTGAGATCTTGCTCCCCTACTTTATTTGAGCCTGTTATTGTTATATATTTGTATAAATATCAGTTTTCAACCATTTCCCCTTATGGATTGCGTAGTCATAGCTTGTTGCTGGGTTATGTAGCTGGGCATTTTCTCTTTTGCATGTACAATTGTCTTGGGGCTGATTTGGCCTAGCTTGAGAGGTCTTTCCTCAAGTTCTTGCATATCTATAGATAGCTGCACATAATATAATAGCTATGCACTCTTCTTGCCCTATATGTATTGATATTTCACTGCTGCTACTTGTTGAATTTCATGTATTGATGTAGCTCTCCATTCTGAGCATTGTTTGAGATACATAGGATTGGAGGATTTGAATAACCCTGCTAGGGTTATTTCTTTGATCTAAACTCCTGGAAGGGTAATGTATGAAGGGTAAACAAAGGGATCCAAGTCCTGGTTCATCTTATTTTTACATTGGCTTCCTTATGCAGCGTCCCCATTGGAGATTTTCCAGAAAATCCTAAAGAGGAACATTACAATTTCGAAGGACATGATTTATCTTGAGAAATAATGATGAATGTTCATAATTATATTTTTTAAATAACACTAAATTTACCTTTAAAGGGGTCGGTAACAATTGTTTGTATCAAAGTCAAGGATATAGAAGAAATGAGACATGGTGAAGAGAAGCTTCCAACCTTACAACAAGCCCTAAAAAGACATAAGGTTGAATGTATGGAATCCATTTTCCCTGATACACATGAGAAGTGCAATGAAAAATCTTGGAATTTGGAAAATGTCACGAAGCTTATCTCATGTTCCATTCATTTAGATCTGAAGTATATGGAAGAAGAAAAGCAAGACAATGGATACTTATCAAGAATGTATGATTCTTTAGAAGGAGACAACGTTGATAAGGCTATGGAGGACCAAATAGCAAAATTAAAAACAGAAGATGACTCTTCAGAAAATGGGTTACTCAAGGATTTTGGAATCCAAATGAGCTACATTATCTCACTGATTCAAGCAAGCGCTAAAAAAGAGACCAACAATAGTGATATAGAGACAATTTATTCATAAACAAGAGAAAGCTAGAATTATAACCTGAGATAGAGTTATGGGAAGAGAAACGTTCCAATTGCAAGAAGGAGTCAAAGTTACATGAGTAGTAATTCACTCAACATAATTCTCCACCACTTATTTTGGAGGAGAAAGTTCCTACTACCTCATCTATTGAAGAAGGCTCACATGAGAAAATCAGAAGAGATTCCTCAATGTTATTTTCATTTGACATTCAGTCACTCTACTCTTTTTTGTCTAGTAGTCTCTTTACCGCTGACCTTAAATTCAATGACTCAGAAAATACTAGACAAAAGACACTTACCCATTGCAATTAGTTGAAAAAAAGGGTATCTCTAAAGTGTCACTCGGGGAGGAATCTATTATTTATAAGATCGGGAAAATAATTTCATTTCAAAACAAAAATGTACTATCACTAGGGAAGGGAGTTATTACATTTAAAATTTGTTCCCATTCTTGTCACTACAAAATTTGGTTGTTGCTTTTTATTTGATGGGAATGATTTTTAAAAGTCACTAAAGTCTTGAATTATGATCCTTAAAGAAGTCGTTAGATTCCCTGATTATGGGCTGATTTTTTCTTCTAATTTTGGGTCTTCATGATGTTTGTTATTCTGACTGAGGTGAAAAGTTCGAAAGAAGTTGAATATTGGTAGTTCAAAGAGGAATTATGGAAATATGATTGTAGATAATTATTAATATAAATTATCTGACTTGCGATTAATTAATCATCCCCAAGGGTTAAAAAGGGCCCAAATGTCTCTTATCTATAAAATTGACGATTAAGATAACTCTATGCTCTATGTTCAAATGACAGGTGAAGGTGGATTTACCATACTTAAGCTTCTTAGTAGTCTCTTATGGAGTAAAACATGTCATAGTGATAAGATTTTATTCCATTAAATAATTATAGTTGTAGAGCAGAGTTAGAGTTCTAGGAGTAGTATCAAAGGAATTCAACGTTGCGAATGTGATAGAAGCAAATAATTTTGTGGAAGGGTGAAGTCTGCCCAACTTGGTCATAAAAATCAAGTGCATCCTTCGTGCAAAAAAAATAAACATATGCAGATTTCGTCATATAGAGGTCTTGAGTACTTTGGCCAAAATGTCTCATCCATTATGAAAAAACACATCTTACATGCATTCATAACAAAGAAGTTGTTCCACATCAATTACCCAATATGGATATTTTGATTTGAGGTCCAGTAAACATAATTCTTCACCCCTTATTCTGGAGGATCACTTGGAGCCCAGAAAGTTCCTACTACCTCTTCTTTCTTATATGCTATTCTTTCCTATACCATAACCTTATGGCGTTTCCTTTGCAACATGTAGTGCAATTGCTAGTTATTTTTATTGTTTTCTATTATCTCATAAAATTATAAAGTATAATTTATGATGATGAGAAAGTTCCTACTACCTCTTCTTTCTTATATGCTATTCTTTCCTATACCACAACCTTACGAAGTTTCATTTGCAACATGTAGTGCAATTGCTAGTTATTTTTATTGTTTTCTATTATCTCATAAAATTATAAAGCATAATTTATGATGATGATTATTAAAGTTTACTAAGATTCTTCAAAATCTTGTTTCTATGATCAAAGAGAAACGAAAGAAGAAAGAAGCTTTCCAAGATCGTTATAGATGAGTTGGGTTAATCAATTAAGAAGATTGAAAGTGTGGCAAATGTTAGGGAATTGAGAGCAGATATGAGTAAGAGGCAGAGAGTCTAAAAGAAAGTGTTTTTCATCTTCCACCTCCATATTATTGCAAATCTGAGAAACTTGGGAATAGACCAGAGCCCAATATCACTTCAGAGCTCATGAGAATTAATTCTCGTCTTAAAAATATTCAATTTTTTCTTACTGCTAATCAACACAAGAATAATTCCGATTATTATTATTAAGCACATTTATAAAATTTTATTTTTAATCAATTAAAATTAATTAATATTTAAAAAATCATAAAACAATTTCAAAATAAAATAATGTAATATTTTAAATACAGAGATTAAATACCGCACAAAATCCTTCGTGACCATAATATTTTTTCTCTTTTCACATTATTTGGAAAATAAATTTCAGCTTATCCTTTCCATCTTTTCACCTATTTTGCCAAACAAATTTGGTCTTATCCTTTGTTCTGGTGTGGAAAGATCTTCAAGCCTTATCAGTAAGTGAATGGCCATGCTCAGCTTCCGGGGTATTCTCGTTTTTTTTTTTTCGTACAGACCACAAGATGTAAGGCTACCTGTATTTCATACTCGATCAGTCACTTTAGTGACTCCATTAAAGTGTGTAATGTAAAGTAACTCGCTTTAGTTTCTGCAATTTGATACTGCATAAATCAATTTAAGAAAATCAAGATGCCAACTTATGGCCGACGCGACCTGTCACCGGCAATTGGTCTGAGGTTTGCGTATGGCACAGGGTACTTAAATTGCCTCTGATTTGTCTGAATCCCCGGGATAATCTTTGAAAGACACCCTTTCAAATTGTAGTTTTTTTTTAAAAGATTGTAATTTAGTGCAATTTTACATTGTTGAGAACCTCTGGTTCAAATTTAAATCAAATTCCTGTGAAAAATACCACAAACTGTAAAGCGATATGATAACCATTTTTTGGACGCCTTCGAGTTTGGGGAATCTTGGCAGCAAGAAATTTTTGTCGACGTGACCCATTACTTGAGTTTGGTAGTGACGGCCATGGAATCTTGCCTAGGAGAATTGAAACAATTAATTAGGAGAATTGAAACAGTCAATTAGGAATAGGTCAAAAGAATTCACAGGTAGGCAGGCAGTAAACATTTCATTGGACATAGAGGAGATGGAGAGTCACAAAAATAAGGTGTTGCAGGTAGTTCTCACAGACATGCCCTTATTTCTTTTATTACTGGTGTTGTTTCTTACCAATTACATGGCTTGTAATTGATTTGGGCTCAAAATGTCAAAGGCAAAGGCATTCCCTGCAAAGGAGATGAAGGCCCGGTTGGAAATTAAGAGTAAAAGAGCTATTTATTCACTTCCAAGTATTGGCAAAGATTGTAGGAAAAACTAAATTAAAGATAGAGTTACAAAGAAATAACAACATTTAAAACTTTATATAAAAAAAATAAAAAAAAATCTAAGATTATATTATTCAAAAATCTGCTTCACAGAATGACACTGTTAATAAAAACATTCAGCGCATAAATGTTTACTAATGTTGAAAATGACTTTACTAATAAAAACATTGAAAATGAATTGACTGATAAGAAAACATTCAGCACAGAAATGTTTTTGTTGAAAATGACTTCACTAATAAAATTTAAAACATCAGACACAAATGTTTTGTTGAAAAATATTCAGAAATGTTTTTGTTGAAAATGACTTTACCAATAAAAAAAAATTAGATACAGGAATGTTTGGTTTTTTTGTTTTTTTCTCGAAAATGACTTTTACTGTTTTGTTAAAAAACATTAAGAAAATAAAAGTGAATAATTCAAAACTCCTTTACACTATTTTTTTTTCAATTTTTATGTATGATGAGAGGAAAGAGACTAATACTTCAACATAGATTAACTTCATGTATGATGAGAGGAAAGAGACTAATACTTCAACATAGATTAATTTGAAGTTAGTTGAAAAGCTAATGAGTGGAAAGAAGACTTTCCCAAAGCCCTATACCTATATATTTATTAGGAGATTTTTTATTTTTTATTTTTTTCATTATATTAATTATCATTAAAATATCTAGTTTTTCTTTTGTATTTGAAATTTATTTTTATTGGTTTTATTATGGTTTTTAATTAATTAATAAATAATTTATTTTTTTAATTGTGATTTATAATTCTGATAATATTTGCTTTTTGCTTTTAAATTGTAGATAGTTTGAAAACTTTAATATATTTTAGATTAGAGTTGCATTTAAGATATTAATAATCAAATATAAAAGTAATTTTGCAATTTCGCTATAAACTAAATTAGTTTATTATCTCAAATGAACATAAGCCAATTAGTTCTTATATTTGGGTGCATTTTCATAGTTAATCATAAACATTTGTTTGTGGTCATGGTCAAATTGAACCATTTTCTCAAACTAAATCCATCTTATTACCAATTTTAATTTTGTTGATTCAATTTGAGAAATTCAATCTATTAAACAACATAAATTTGAAATTCATTAGTTTATTAAGGTTGGTTTAAGCACTATCCAAAGAATGAAAGTGCAATTAGAAGTTATTTGCCAACTTTGACTTGTAAACTTAAGTACGAAATTTAATTTCAAACATCTTTAATTAGGTTTGGTTATTAGAAAGTCCTAATTGTTTTGGTTTTAAAATATATAGAATGAGAGTGGATGTTATAAGGAAAGGAGTTCCATCCATGCAGAACCATGAATCCAGAAGGAGGAGCTAGATTAGTTGTTGGTAGGTAATAGAAGGAGGAGCTAACTGTCCATCAAGATGGTATTGAACAAGCTAGTATTTTGTTCTATTTCCCGCTAGTATGGATAAGGTTACCGAAATTGAACAAGCTGGTAGGAGAGAGGTTTAATCCAGCTTAGGGATGTAAAGAAGGGAGGCTCTCGCTATGAAGAACTTAGCTTAGGATGAGACTCTAAATAAGCCTACTAGGTGTATAAGACCTTACTACGCGTTATGTTCTGACTCGTTCCTAGAAGCTTCCAGTATGAAGTGCAGATCAAACATTCTCTTTTTTTCCAATTAGTGGTATTATTACATTCTCTTTCCTATAGCATATGGTTTTCGTACTTCCTGTAAACTGCTAGGTCTTTTGGCGTCATGTAGTTCCACTAACACCATTTTTGGCATCAAGTGGTATGTGGAAAGTGGAGCTTCGAGACACAGGATAGGTAATCAATTAAACTTTTTTAGACTATAAGAATTCTATTTCGGCATGTAGGTGGAGCTTCTTTATGATGCCAAGTACTTAGTGATTGGGATTTTCAGGTTATCACCGGCAAGAGATAGAGCTATGTTTAAGTTATCCCTTACTGAACTTATGCATGTAGAGTGGCAAGCCTAAAACAACAGTATATTAAGCCGTCGGGGGTAAAGAATGAGAGAGTGGGATGGATCTTAACTCCAATAGGGAAGGTAGCCAGAATTAGGGTAAAAGTGGGAAATAACTCTGAGAGGGAAGGTGGATCTTAACTCCGATAGGGAAGAGTTGCTTATTAAGATCTACAATTGGGTCTAAAGCCTGATAAGGAAGTGGGAAAATTGAAGAACTATTTACCCACCCACCCGAATTCCTAGTGGCGTATCGAGCCAAAGAAGACACTTTTATTTCAGTGTATCTCATCATATTATTAGCCCGAGGTAGAGCACTCACAAGAAAGGTAAATTCTTTCTCGACTATAATCAACGTAGTTGGAGGAACGTAGTCACTCGACCATAAGGATGCGCAAGCATGCTCGACCGCTAAGGAGAGGAATTGGTCGTCATGACGACAGCTGGTTCGAATCTAGCCCCCGAAAATGCCTTCTCTTTCACCGTCGAGAAGGGGGCGGGTTAAAGCAGCCATAACTGAGCTACACATGATTCCTCCCAGTAATGACCACTGAAAAAAGCCACTTCTACCATACCTATCGCTTAGATGGTATTCATGGATCACAGATGGTTGATGTAAATGGAGTGAGTAATTCTCTATCATGTATCCATTATGTGGTGGCTTTCCGTAATCACAATCCTTTCTCCATGAATCCCTAACCCTCAACATGGCAGGTAATATCATGAATCCAGAATAATATTATGACGTAGTAACTAATGGAAACATGGATCCTGATCGACAGGTAAACATGAATCTGGAATCCGGTAACAACTAACCGAGATAGCATGAATCTCACAGTTGATATAGATAGTGCCAAACTGAGCAGTTTGGAATGTTGAAATGCATAAATGGTGCTTCCAGGGATGATAGATGCTTATTGACACTAAATATGGAGACATAATGTTCTAGAAGGATTAGAGAGTGACAGCTGCCATCCACTAGTTCGGATAATTTCTACACCTTTAGGCTTCAGTCACAAAGTCCCCTAAGGTTAGTGCCTTGCTGGATGAGGTTACGTGTACCGATCTAAGCCAAGATAGTTCAATCAAATGGTATGGGAATTGGGTAACCCACATCAGAGCACTTAAATGGATTTTATTATATATTAACTATATACTTTTAGAGCACATTCTCTCTGATAGCCATTTTTGTAAAGCATGCATAGGACTTGCCTTATGGACCAGGTAAGGGGGAGATGTCTACATGTGGACCTGCTAATTACTTTTTCATTGAGGATGCATCACAACACAGGATTCTAGAGAAGCTGAGGAGCACCCGCCGACCCGAGAACGAGATGCTCACGGATGCCCCCCATGTTACCACCATACGAGAGAGATAAGTATCCCATCGTTCCACCGTACCCGAAAGAAATAGTTTAATATGTTCCCAGCAGAAGAGGTGAGAGAAGTACCCCATTGTTACACAGTTTAGACGTAACCAACACAGCGAGAACATTGATTGATGGGAGAGATCACCCATCTAGATTCATTCATGGAGTCTAACAACAATTCGATTTATAGATTGTGCCTATGACCAACCATCTTATGCATGGGACTTGGGGACAGATACATGGAGGAATATATTATGCAACGAAGTATTCACT
The DNA here is from genome assembly GCA_034641835.2 of Pinus albicaulis. NCBI lineage: Eukaryota > Viridiplantae > Streptophyta > Pinopsida > Pinales > Pinaceae > Pinus > Pinus albicaulis. The sequence goes on from CM076581.1 coordinate 1,608,066,997, forward strand.
AGGGCTCAAAATAGGAAAGGAATAGAAATAATGTCCACCCATGACGATTCCATCCACGATTCCTGGCTTCATCAATTGGTAATGGCTAAATCCATGTGCTCCTAGGGTGAAGGAAGTAATCAAGGGTAAATACAAAAACCTTATCCTTCTTAGCTTTCTTCGTTGGAGCTCAAGGATGGCAAAGGAACAACTTAAGAGCTAGCAATTCAGATTACATTTCTAGAGAGCTATTGCTATTCTCATTGGAGGGTGTGTTATGCAGGAAAATCCTCTGTACGGATAAAGATTATCCCTCTAGCTTGGTCTAGTAACAACAGGGAACAATCCAATGCTTACTTTCCTCAATTACAAATGGACACAGGTCGTATATAAATGACCTACCTCGATTTTATGTTTTTCCTCGCTCAAATCCTTTGATCCTTTGCACTTTGTAGTCAGATCCTCGTTGTCGCTAGTGCTTAGTTACTTTCACAAGAGATCAAACAACACAAAACGTGAAAGCACAACATGTATTTCACATAAACAATCTATCTAGTTGATCAATGGGTATTAGAAATCAAGTCATACATCATAGACAAGAATGGAGAGTAAGAATTAGTTGTATCATATTAATATATAGAGGGGGAGTTACAACCTAGGCCTTGATCTCGCAACTCTCCTTCAACGGGTCCGGAACTAGGCACGTCTCCAAAGCGCTCGTTTCAACTTGATACGAAAAGGCAAAAGGTCTTAACTCTCCTTCAATGCCTATAACAACAATTATCTCTCTGATGTTCTTCTATCTCTGTTCTAACTAGCAGAGGTATGGGAGGATTTCCATTTTATATTGAGGGGAGAGGGAACATGGATCCACTTAAGGTAGGGAAATGGTTTATCTCCTTGGGTGGTTCCTCTTTTGTAGGAAAAAGAAGCCCAAAGAAAGAAGCTCGACCCTATCCCCATGAACAAACAACTAGCTCTTCGCCCACGAAGCTTCCAGATCTCAAAGCTTCGTTTCCATTTTTAAAAACCTTCTAGAAGTGGATCGATGTGGGTATGATCTCCATTCCAGCTCCAATCGACGCTGCTCTATACCAAAAATGAGGAATCAATCCGAGTGAGACAAGCAGAGGGCGCGTCGCTCCAAATTAACATGTTTCTAAGCAGCTACTCTAGGAATGGTTAACATATTCGGGAATAGGGAGTACAAGGACAGTGACAAATTGTTGTGTAAAATATGCCCCCTAAATCATCAAGGCCGAATGAGAGTGAGGGGTGAAATGTTTTACAATTACGTGCCAGGACTAAGACGTCTTCGTCGGAAAAAATGCGAAACCAAGCACATATATACATAACTGAAAACTAAGAGATAAACACATGACGTGAGGTATGGATGCAACCATCTGTAAAAGAGATCATGAAACATGATCTGGGGTATGGTCACAACCATCTAGCAATAAAGAGGATCACAAATATGGACTTAGGTATGGTTTCAGCCATCCAGATAAGAGAGTCATGTGTACAATCATGGATAATACATATCGCCTCGCAACCTGGACTTTATTAGATAAAACCTAGGGTCTTGCGCTTCATCACGACCCAACCAAGTACAAATTCAGGCATGTGAATGAGTGAATTGAAGTTGAACATGCAATAAAATTGCCTAATTACCAGTCAATGATGTAAACCGTTAACAGGCATAAGAGAGACCACCAATAATGACAATGGCCCTTAAGGTACTAGCAGTACAATCCATGAGATGTGAATAAGGAGTTGACGTCGAACACCCGTGAAATCATCCGATCGAAGGCCAATGATGTGAATCTGTCATCGGACACGGGAAACCTGCCATTAGGGCATGCAGACTCTAAGGTACTAAAAAGGGATATCTAGATCAACTTCCCGAATAATGAGTTGAAGTCGACATGAAGCGATCTACTGAAGGAGGGCCATAATGTGTCCCACATCATCAACACGAGACATAGGCAATAAGATAATGATGAAAGTGAACAGAGAACCAGGCAATGAATAAGATGCAGAAGGAACTTCTCTTGAACATATCGGTGACACAACTCCAGAGTTTGGCAGTATTTGATTCAAAGAAAATCAGAGGTCATGTTGACGAAATTGGTAATTGAATGAGAGGAAAATATATTTCCCAAACCCATGGAGACAAAGTGACGAATGTAGGATGTCCCCAACCCAACACGAAACAGAGGATGTGTCATGTTCAAGAGCGACATACTGCCAACGTAACTGATAAATACTTTCCATTTTCCCCCACCATTTTTGGCGAGTACTCCAATTATTTTTGAATACAAGCTTGAAGGGCATATCATATGGTTGTCATATAAGTTTGTCCTTTAGAAAAATCCATCCTAGTACATTTTACAAGCCCTAGGAAGGAGGAACTCGGTGTTGTCATGGTGACAGGTCCAATGTCGTTAAATTTTAACAAGTCCAACAAAGGTTGAACTCGGTGCCTTTTCATGTTTAGAGAGTTTGAAAACAGGCAAAAAGAAAACTCCAGATGGCCCTTTTCATAAATAGTCCCTCAAAACCAGAAAAGGTAGAAAACAAATTCTAAGAGAGCCTCTTATCCACGATGGACTAAGGTATTCCTTTTTCGTAAATAATTTGTTCCAGCCTGAAAAAGGGGTAAACCTATATTGGCTAAATGATGTTTCTTGCACTTTAACGAGTTCAAAACAGCAAGAACTCGACAATATTTTCACATTTAGAGAGTCATAAAAGAGCTGAAAGATGACTCCAGGGGGTGACTTTTTCATTTATTTTTAACTGAGTCTGAAAAAGTAATAAACTAGAACTCGTGTACATGTCATCCATAAAGAAATTAACCCTGTTGCCGCACAAGAACAAACCCATTATCTGCTTTAGAGGTAAAAGTCATTAAAATATTATTAAAATATGATAAAAAAACCTGAAAGTGACTTTGAACACTTACAAAAAATGAGGAAAGTAAAAAATTTTTTTACTTTTTACCTTCACCAGCTTTGGAAGAATTTTTTACCCTCATTTACCTTAGTTCTTTAGGAGTAGATCGTGGGAGATCCGTGAGGCTGATCAACGAGCCATCAACACCAAGTAATAGGCGCTCTAATTCTCTACATTTCCATACCTATTTTGACATTTTTTACATAGAATAGCAGTTTTTGGAGAATAAAGTTTAACACAATGTCGTGGCGGATCGACGCGGAGACCCCATGTCGAGATCGTGCCGGATTGTCGTTTTTAAAATGGGCAGAGCACTGATCGGTGTAGCTATTTTTAAAAAGGCCGCGCCAATCACAAAGCGCGAAAAAACTTTTAAAATTCTCAAAAATGTCCATTCTAAAAGCGATTTTTCAAGTATGAACACTGACAAGAAGCCATGTAAATGTTGTGACATGAAGGAAAATACTCACCAATCATGGTGATTGAGTGGAAAGAGATAGATCATGATGAAGTAGATAGAGTAGCTATGGAAGACCAAGTTTGCCTCATTTCTTTGAGGAACTGTGGGCTCCTCAAATTCTTTATGACCTCAGGCTTGAGAGCACAACCAGATTTATTGCAATACTTGATAAGCATTTGGGATACGGGACGGGAACAATTCATCCTTGGTGACCAAGAGCTTGAAATTGAAGTGGCCATCATTTACTTCATCACTATTCTATCACACAGAGGAGCACAGGCACATCTGACTAGGGCCGGAATCATGGGCGAAAGTATGGATATGTTCATAGGAAGAGCATGCTCAAAGGCGACGAAATCTTCTAGTGGGAAGATAACGATAAGTAGTGTGAACAATTTTCCATTCAAGGTAATCTTATACACCATTACACGTGTCGCTAGGGCACAAGTACCACATGAGGCTACCAAGTCTCAGTTGCAAACTGTCGTGGACTATATGTCGCCCACCATTTTTAACTAGGCAGAAGTTGTGGTGGAAAACATGAAGAAACAACTTACAAAGTGTAAAAACGGTCGAATGAAGTAGTTTGGGTATGGATCGATCTTGATAAAAATCTTCTTGGAATGGGTACCGCTGTTCCAATTCCAGGGGTAGAAGTAGTCGCGCTGACACCATAGGAACCACATCTGATGAGGTGGGTTGAGTGGATGCCTCATGGAGGGGGTGGGCAACAGATGTCATACAAACCTACCTTCTTTGTATGGCTGAGGCATCAACTGATTGTCGTGGAGGATTGGTCATACTCTAGGACGGATTTCCGAGGTGATTCAGATCTACCACTTCCAGCGGGTGAGCACTGGGATGACAGAGGTAAAACAGGTTTTTTGTTATATTTTGCATGCTTATATTTTTTTGATATATATGTTCTGATGTTGAAACTTATGTGCCGAAGATGTCAGACCAGAGAGACCATCTAGGATGTCTCATATCGCCAGGAGAGTGGCAAGGGAGTTTGAGGCTGCTCCATATGAGGAGGGAGAAGATGTTGAAGAAGAGATTGCCAGAAACTTGTATGCTTTGGCTACTGAGATTTCAGAATAAGTTAGTGTTCAAGATATTCTCCACCGTTATCAGAGGCACACCATAGGGGTGTCTGATCGTATTTACCGACTACTGACTCGAGTTATTCGAGCAGTGGCCTGCTACCATGACCACCATGCTGATTAGTCTAGTGTTGATTTCTGCAGTTGTAGTTTTTTTGAGACCCACAAGTCTCGTGATGTACCAGAACATATATTTTTTGGGGTTATGATGTACTTGAAAAACTATTTGCAAACCAAATCGACACACACACACACACACACACACACACACACACATATATAGATGCTATATTTTCCTGTTTTTATACATGGTGTAATGATGATCATAGTTTTACAAATTTCGCAAATGTCTATCTAAAACATAATTAGCCAATGCATCTGTTAATGTATTCATGTGTTGTGGAATGTGCTGATATGTAATGTAATCAAAATTCCTTTCTAAAAGATGAACACACACATACATTCTCAAAATTTGAGGGTGTCTGACGGAATATTGCCCATTGCGTTGTAGGACAACAAGCTGTGAATCCAGGTTTACAACCAATTCTCTAATGCCAAGAGTGATTGCTTTTGAAAGAAGTTCAATAACTGCACTGTATTCAACAATATTGTTGGTTGTACAACCTAAACATATATATTGCAGATCTACTAACTCACCATTAGGGTCATAGATAACCCACGACGCAGAAGATAAATTTCGAGTACTATAGCAGGCACCATCAACGAAACCGACATAAGGAGTTAAAGACATGCAAATCAAGTAAAACAAGATAAGCATGAAAACCACTTGCAAACACACACCAAACCAAAATGTACAAAAATGAAAAGCACACTAATGTACACATGTAATTACATGAGAAAATCACACATAATACTTCTTTAGATAAAGCTCGTTTCAAAGCTTATCCAAAGGGTTACCTTCATAATCAATTAGCTCATAGGCCCCTTTTTTCAAAACACATTTTACGATGTACGACCCATGCCACATTGGTTCGAATCTTCCTATCCCCAACTGATCAAAACTTAATCATGGACCAGAATGATAGCTCAAAATTCAAAGTTTTCATATGTGTACCAAATCTGAGTGATCGAAAAGGTCTCGTCGTTGCGATTTCGGTGCCACAAACAGTTCGAAAAACCGACATCATATGAAGAAGTTATCACATTTTGAAAACTCGAGTAAATTGCAAAAACTGGACTTTGACCAAGTTTGACTTGGAAATTGGGAAAAATTAAAAAGAGAATATTCCTAGAATATTTTTCGAAATATTTCCTTTGCACCAATTACAGTTGGACAAGTGGTGGAGTAAAATTGGATATTGGTTTGACTTTTGAATTTCAGACCAATAAGGAGATGCCAGGTGGCATGTCCGGAGGCTGCAATGTGGCCCCGGTTTGCTGTGGTAAATTTTTTGGAGCCGGAGAGAATCGAACGATCGACCTCCCAGCACATGGGCATGAGACTTCACCAACTCCTCTATTGTGCATTACATAACTCTAAAAGGTTGAGGGTTCATTATATTATTTAATAATTGTTTGGAAGGATAAAAAAAAGGGGCCAGCCTCGAAGGGCCAACCCCGACCATGACATGGTCGATGGCCCATGAACGTAGCCCAAAGGGATCATCCCTAACCACAAACGACTCCGTGCTATGTGCATTCACATGGCGGTGTGTTAATGATTTTTGTAGACGATATACCAACCGCTACACAAAACGGTCTCTATGCAGTTTCCGCCCCAAAATTTATTATAACCGCGTTTTCCGGTCACATGTCATCCACCAACATTTAAATTGTAGTTATGTTGGCAGTTTAAATGGAGTTTTTCCTCCAAATTTGTTGGATTTTCATATTTTAACTACAGTTAACTCAAGTGCTCCAGTTTTCGTGGAGCTGATGTAGGGGACACTAGGCAAAAATTGGTTTTGGCTCTATCTTGAGCTAGGGTGAACCAATTTTGGTGTGCTAATAGTCAATTTCAACTATCTACAACATTCTAGACTCAATGGAGTAGGTTTCAAAGCCATCTAAGAGCTTCTAATCAGGTTTTTACATCAATGAAGTTTAAGGAGCTACGAGGGCCACCAGGAGGCAATAACAGTTTGAGGCCTAGCCAGGGGAGCTAGAGGTCTTTTTTAACAATCCAATAGTTAATTTTGGGTATTTAAGATGTTATGAAACTAATGAGATAGTTTTCAAAGCCTTTAGAGGAATTTAGAAAGCCGAAAAGCTTCATTGAATTTCCAGGGGCCATTAGTGCCAGCTTTTGCCAGTAGCAGTTCAGGGCCTAGCCAGGGGAGCTAGAGGCCTTATGCAGCAAACCAATAGTAATTTCTGATTGTAATCATCATTATTAATCTAATGGAAGAGGTTTCAGAAGGTGTTGAAAAATTATAGAGGTAGAAAACCCAGTAGAGAGTCACCCTAGTGCCATGGGGTGCCGACAAGTGTTAGAGGCGAAACCAGAGCATCCGGAGGCCATTTTATGCAAATGGATAGTCTATCTTGAATACAAACAGAATTTTTAAACCAATGAAAGTGTTTTCAGAAAATTTTGATAACTTGTAGAGCTCGAAAAGCTGAAGGGAATTTTTGGACAGCCCTGGGCAAATCGTGGAGGATAGCCCAGTTTGGGGATGCAGTGCTCGTTTTGAGAAATTTATCTGTCAATATTTGGTTTCTGATGTATACTGGATACAACAGGTGTTTTTTCAGAGACAGAAACATAATTCTGAAGGAGTTTGTTCCATGTAGAAGCTTAGTGTAGCTCGGTGCACCGACATAAGGAATCATATCTAAGGGAGCCTAAAGCTGTTTGCAGAGTTTGGAAAGCCATAAGAGGGATATAGATGGTATTCTCAGCCATTTGGATCAGTTTAGTATCCATTGGAGTTAAGTGTGGAAATTTTAAAAGAAACCTTACCATAATCCCAAAGAGTCGAGTCAAGATGAAAAAGCTCAAAGGAGACGTAGCTAATTTTGATGTTTTGTGCGAATTTTTTATTGCTGCATTATGTTGTTGTTATACATGTTAAATTTCAGAAAGAACAAATGAAATTAAGACATAGAAACAATTAAAAATCATACACCACTTTCTAGTAATAATTCCGCATAATGTCAAGTACAAGCTAGATCATTTATATGTTTAGCTAAGTGGGAGGTTCTTGAAATACATAACAAGTTATCTAGACCATTTTCAGATCAGGTTGGTATCGGAGCGCTTGGTTGCTTGATTGACATAGCAATATCTTGCTTGTATAAATTTAAAGGTGTTAAAACAATGTAAAAGATTGATTGTTTTACTGTTTTCAAACTGACTATTGTTTAAGTTTGTTGGAGGTGAAGGGATAGCTACTGAATAGCTAAGTCTTGGACAGGACAAAAAGGAAGAAAGGGCTGAAGGCATCTTCCTTACCCCAAAGGACCTCAAGGTCACCCTTGGAACACAAACCATCTTGATGATTGTTTGTTAAGAAGCTCTTGGAGTTTGTTTGTTGTTTGGCTGCTTGAATAAGAGTTTGTATCTACAGCCATTTGTTTTAAAAAAAAAGCTTTGTCATTTGTTTAGAAAGCTTTGTGAACTTTTTTGAAGTTACTTTTGTTCATTAACATCATAATTACAACTTCTACAAGTGAGGTTTCCTCCTTCACAAGATTCTTCGATGAAGATATGAAGCGTGACTTTATTATATTGAAGGACATGGTGCAGATTTTGTTCGAAGATAGAAGAGAAAGCACTAAACTTCGTAAGCAATTGTTTGCTATGAAGGAAGAGAAGGAAGAAACTCTTCAAAGATTTCATGATATGGAGATGCAGATCCATCAAGCTCAAGAAGCTTTGACCAAGAACATGCATGAGGAAGAGGTAATCCACTCTAATTTGTCTTATGTTTCCTCATTAGAAAGATGTGTTGGTTCTTTCGAAAAGCACACGAGAGGTATAGGGTCCAAGTTAATGATTAAAATGGGCTATGAAGGCAAGGGTTTAGGCAAGCATGCACAAGGCATGATTGATCCTATTTTGGTCGAGGAACGACCCAAGAATATTGGTCTTGGTTATATGCAATTTAATGGTGAAGACTCCAAAACCTAGGAAGGCATGTGAGGCTACTTGAAAGAGAACTTTTGTTCCAAGTTCTAAGATACAAATATGTCAAATTTGTTTCCCAGATGATTGCCATTGCTTTAAGCCTTTGTTGCAGCAAGAAGATGGTAGACATGTAGCTTATGGGGCGCATGCGAGTTCGGAAAATTTTCAAGACAAGAACAATGGTGTTAGTCTGCAAATGAAACCTAGAGCCTCTACTAGTTCATCTCCTCATGAAGGAAAAAAGGATGAACATGCAAAACAGAACAAGAGGTGTAAATCTTCCCATGATCGATTTGACTGTGTTTTTGCAAGGCATGACAATTCTACATGTTTAAAAGGAAGAAATATTTGTTGTACATATTATGGTTGGTTTAACCATGATGTTTTGAGATGCTAGATGAGGAAGAAAGCATACAGGAAGCATATGAGGCAAATGCAACTTTCAAAGAAGGTGCATAAGATTTTCACATATTTCCAGAAGAGGGGACATGTTATCTCCCATTGTTGGACATTGCATCCAACTAATCATTCCAAGCAAATGTAGCAGGAGGACAGAAAGACTGGCGAAGGTATAACCAAGGATTCCATTATTGATTTGAGAATGGATGTTTCACACGAAGATGATTTGCAGCAGCAAAAGTCAGCATGGAAGTGGCTTGGTAAGAAGTCGATGGAATTCTTAATACAGTAAGACATACTCTTTTGTACATATGCAAATTTCGATTGTATGCATACATTTTATGCTGTAATATCTCGTTTTTTTTAGCCACCTTGGATCATTGATCAAGGCAGTGATGTTCAACTACCTTCTGCAAATTTCTCGCCATAAATTTCTGAGTGAGTGCAAGAAATACAGTTCTAGATAGGAGGATAAGCACATCCAGGAAGGGAAGAGTCGATTACTTTCTAGTTGTGGTTCAGATTCACTAGCCATGCAAGGCAAGTGTTTGGAGGCTGAAAAGAAGAGGGTTTTGTACTCTCATCTACTGTACATATCATTATATCAGTCTTTTGGGGTCCAAAAGATTCCTAATGGGGAGGTGTGATCAGAACTAGATCATGGACCAGAATGATAGCTCAAAATTCAAAGTGTTCAGAAGTGTATTGAACTTGAGTGAGTGAAAAGGTCGCTTCATTGCGATTTTGGCGCCGTGAACGGTTCGAAAAACCGACATCGTATGAAGAAGTTATCGCAGTTTGAAAAGTCTAGTAAATTGCAAAAGCTGGACTTTGACCAAGTTTGACTTGGCAATTGGGAAAAATTAAAAAGAGAATATCCCTAGAATGTTCCTTAGAATATTCCCCGAAATATTTCGTATGCACCAATTATAGTTGGACAAGTGGCGGAGTATAATTGGATATTGGTTTTCTTTTGAATTTCGGACCAATAAGGAGCCACCACGTGGCAGGCTTGGAGGCCGACACGTGGCCCCGATTTGCTGTGGTAAAATTTTTGGAGCCGGTAGGAATCGAATGGCTGACCTCCTAGCGCACGTGCATGAGACTTCACTAACTCCTCTACTGTGCATTACTTAACTTTAAAAGGTTGAGGGTTCATTATATTGTTTAATAATTGTTTCGGCAGATAAAAAAAAGGGGCTAGCCCCGACCACCACATTGCCGACGATCCACGACCATAGCCCAAAAGGCTTAGCCCTAACCACAATCAACTCCGCCCTATGTGCATTCGCATGGCGGTGTGTTAATGATTTATGCGGACGGTATGCCAACCTCTACACCAAACGGTCTCTGCACGGTTTCCACCCCAAAATTTATTATACCCGCATTTTCCGGTCACATGTCATCCACCAACATTTAAATTTCAGTTATGATGGCGGTTTAAATGGAGTGCACCCTCAAAATTTGGCATATTTTCCTATTTTAACTAGAGTTAACTCTAGTGCTCCAGTTTTGGTGGAGCTGATGTAGGGGACACTGGGCAAAAATTGGTTTTGGCTCTATCTTGAGTTAGGGTGAACCAATTTTGGTGTGCCAATAGTCAATTTCGACTATATCCAACATTACAGACTCAAAGGAGTGGGTTACAGAGCCATTCAAGAGCTTCTAAGCAGGTTTTTTCATCAATGAATTTTAAGGGGCCACTAGGGCCACTAGGAGGCAGTAACAGTTTAAGGACTAGCCAGGGGAGCTAGAGGTCTTTTTCAACAATACAATAGTCAAATTTGGGTATTTCATATGTTATTAAACTAATGAGATGGTTTTCAGAGCCTGTAGAGGACTTTAGAAATCTGAAAATCTTTAGTGAAGTTCCAGGGGCCATCAATGCCAGCTTTTTCCAACAGCAGTTTGAGGCCTAGCCAGGGCAGCTAGAGGCCTTATGCAGCAAACCAATAGTCATTTTTTACTGTAATAAGAATTTGGAATCTATTGGAAGAGTTTTTAGAAGGTTTTGAGGACTTTTAGAGGTCGAAAACCCAATAGAGAAGTTTTCAGTGACCCTAGTGCCAGGGGGCGGCGACAGGTGTTGGAGGTGAAACCAGAGCATCCGGAGGCCATTTTATGCAAATGGATAGTCTATATTGAATATAAACAGAATTTTGAAACCAATTAAAGTGGTTTCAGAACATTTTGATAACTTCTAGAGCTCGAAAATCTTAAGGAAATTTTTGGGCAACCCTGGGCAAACCGTGGAGGATAACTTAGTTTGGGGATGCAGTGCTTGTTTTGAGAAATTTATTTTTCGATATTTGGTGTCTGATGTGTGCTGGATACAATAGATGTCATTTCAGAGATAGAAACAAAATTATGAAGGAGTTTGTGCCATGTAGAAGCTATGTGTAGCTAAATGCACTGATAGAAGGAATCATGTCTAAGGGAGCCTAAATCTGTTTGCAGAGTTTGGACCGGCATAAGAGGGATATAGCTGGTATTATAAGCCCTTTGGATCAGTTCAGTATCCATTGGAGTTAAGTGTGGAGCTTGTAAAATAAACCTTACCATAATCCTAAAGAGCCGAGTCAAGATGACAAAGCTCAAAGGAGACGTAGCCCATGATATTCGGGTGAACTCCTAGATTAATTTTGCTACTATGTGTGAATGTTTTATTGCCGCATTATGTTGTTGTTATACATGTTAAATATAAGCAAGAAAAAATGAAATTAAAACACATAAACAATTAAAAATAATACACCACTTTCTAGTAACAATTCTGCATAATGTCAAGTACAAGCTAGATCATTTATATGTTTAGTTGAGTGGGAGGTTCTTGAAATACATAACAAGTGATACAGACCATTTTTAGATCAAGTTGGTATCATAGCACTTGGTTGCTTGATTGACATAGAAATAGCTTGCTTGTATAGCTTGAAAGGTGTTAAAACAATGTAAAAGATTGATTGTTTTACTATTTTCAAACTGATTGTTGTTTGGGTTTGATGGAGGTGAAGGGATAGCTACTGATTAGCTAAGTCTTGGAGAGGAAAAAAAGGAAGAAAGGGCTAAAGGCATCTTTCCTATCCCAAGGGACCTCAAGGTCACCCTTAGAACACAAACCCTCTTGATTATTGTTTGTTAAGAAGCTCTTGGAGTTTGTTTGTTGTTTGGTTGCTTGAATAAGAGTTTGTCTCTACAACCATTTGGTTTTAAAAAAAGCTTTGTCATTTGTTTAGAAAAATTTGTGAACTTTTTTGAAGTTAATTTTTTTCATTGACATCATAATGACAACTTCTACAAGTGAGGTTTCCTCCTTCACAAGATTCTTCGATGAAGATATGAACCATGACTTTATTATATTGAAGGACATGGTGTAGATTATGTTCGAAGATAGAAGAGAAAGAATTGAACTTCGTAAGCAATTGTTTTCTATGAAGGAAGAGAAGGAAGAAATTATTCAAAGATTGCATGATATGGAGATGCAACTCCATCAATCTCAAGAAGCTTTGACCAAGAACATTCGTGAGGAAGAGGTAATCCACTCTAATTTGTCTTCAGTTTCCTCATTAGAAAGATGTGTTGGTTCTTTCAAAAAGAACACGAGAGGTATAGGGTCTGAGCTAATGATTAAAATGGGCTATGAAGGCAAGGGTTAGGGAAATCATGCATAAGGCATGGTTGATCCTATTTTGGTTGAGGAACGCCCCAAGAATCTTGGTCTTGGTTATGTGCAATTGAATGGCGAAGACTCCAAAACCATGAAGGCATGTGAGGCTACTTCAAAGAGAAATTTTCTTCCAAGTTCTAAGATGCAAATATGTCAAATTTGTTTCCAAGATGATGGCCATTACTTTAAGCCTTTGTTACAACAATAAGATCTTAGAGATGCAGCTTATGGGGAGCATGCGAGTTCGAACAGTTTTCAAGACAAGAACGATGATGTTAGTCTGCAAATGAAAACTAGAGCCTCTACTAGTTCATCTCCTCATGAATGAAAAAAGGATGAACATGCAAAAAAACACAAGAGGTATAAATCTTCCCATGATCAATTTGATTGTGTTTATGCAAGGCATGACAATTCTGCATGTTTAAAAGGAAGAAATATTTGTTGTACATATTGTGGTCGGTTTAACCATGATGTTTCGAGATGCTGGATGAGGAAGAAAGCATACATGAAGTAGATGAGGCAAAGGAAAATTTCAAAGAAGGTGCATAAGATTTTCACATATTGCCAAAAGAGGGGACTTGTTGTCTCCCATTGTTGGACATTGCATCCAACTAATCGTCCCAAGCACATGCAGCAAGAGGATAGAAAGATTGGCGAAGGTGGAACCAAGGATTCCATTATTGATGTGAGAATGGATGTTTCACATGAAGATGATTTGCAGCAGAAAAAGTCACCATGGAAGTGGCTTGGTAAGAAGTGGATGGAATTCTTAACACAGTAATACATACTCTTTTGTACATATGCAAATTTTGGTTGTATGCATGTATCTTATGTAGTAATCTTTCGTTTATTTGAGCCACCTTGGATCATTGATCAAGGTAGCGATGCTCAACTACCTTCTGCAAATTTCTCGCCAGAAATTTTTGAGCGAGTGCAAGAAAGATAGTTTAAGACAGGAGGACAAGCGCATCCAGGAAGGGAAGTGTCGATTACTTTCTAGTTGTGGTTCAGAGTCACTAGCCATGCAAGGCAAGTGTTTGGAGGCTGAAAAGAAGAGGGTGTTGTACTCTCATCTACTATACATATCTGTATATCAGTCTTTTGGGGTCCAAAACATTCCTATTGGGGATGTGTGATCAAAACTAGATCATGGACCAGAATGATAGCTCAAAATTCAAAATGTTCGGAAGTGCACCAAACTTGTGCGTCCGGAAAGGTCTCTTCGTTGTGATTCCGGTGCTGTGAACGGTTTGAAAAACCAACATTGTATCATAAGTTATCGCAGTTTGAAAAGTCCAGTAAACTGCAAAAACTAGACTTTGACCAATTTGACTTGGAAATTGGGAAAAATTAAAAAGAAAATATTCTTAGAATATTCCTCAAAATATTCCTTGGAATATTCCGTATGCACTAATTACAGTTGGACAAGTGGCAGAGTACAATTGGATATTGGTTTGACTTTTGAATTTCAGACCAATAAGGAGCCGCCACATGGCCCTGGTTTGCTATGGTAAATTTTTTGGAGCCATCGGGAATCGAACGACCGACCTCCTAGCGTGCAAGCATGAGACTTCACTAACTCCTCTACTGTGCTTTACGTAACTCTAAAAGGTTGAGGGTTCATTATATTTTTTAATAATAGTTTGGGCAGATAAAAAAAGGCAGCTAGCCCCGACCACCACATGGCCAACGACCCACAACCGTAGCCCAAAGGGCTTAGCCCTAGCTGCAATCGACTCCGCGCTATGTGCATTCACATGGTGTTGTGTTAATGATTTATGCGGATGATATGCCAACTGCTACACCAAACAATCTCCGCGCGGTTTCCGCCCCAAAATTTATTATAACCGTGTTTTCCGGTCACATGTCATCCACCAACATTTAAATTACAGTTATGTTGGTGGTTTAAATGGAGCACACCCTCAAAATTTGGCGGATTTTCCTATTTTAACTAGAGTTAACTCCAGTGCTCCAGTGTTGGTGGAGCCGATGTAGGGGACACTGGGCAAAAATTGGTTTTAGCTCTATCTTGAGTTAGGGTGAACATATTTTGGTGTGCCAATAGTCAAATTCGACTATATCCAACATTCCAGACTCAGTGGAGATTTTTTTAGAGCCATCTGAGAGCTTCTAAGCAGATTTTTGCATCAGTGAAATTTAAGGGGCCACTAGGGCCACCAAGAGGCAGTAACAGTTTGAGGCCTAGCCAGGGGAGCTAGAGGTATTTTTCAACAATACAATAGTCAATTTTGGGTATTTTAGATGTTATGAAACTAATGAAATGGTTTTTAGAGCCTGTATAAGACTTTATAAAGCAGAAAAGCTTCAGTGAAGTTCCAGGGGCCATCAGTGCCAGCTTTTGCCAGCAGCAGTTCGGGGCCTAGCCAGCGCAGCTAGAGGCCTTATGAAACAAAAAAATAGTAATTTCTGAATGTAATCAGCATTATGAATATAATGGAATAGGTTTCAGAATTTTTTGAGGACTTATACAGGTCGAAAAACCAGCCGAGAAGTTTTCAGTGACCCTAGTGCTAGGGGGTGCCGACAGGTGTTGGAGGCGAAACTGGAGCATTCGGAGGCCATTTTATGCAAATGGATAGTCTATCTTGACTATAAAAAAAATTTTGAAACCAATGAAAGTGGTTGAAATTTTTTTTTATAACTTCTAGAGCTCAAAAAGCTGAAGAAAAGTTTTGGGCAGCCTTGGGCAAACCGTGGAGGATAGCCTATTTTGGGGATGCAGTGCTCATTTTGAGCAATTTATCTGTCGATATTTGGTTTATGATGTGTTTTGGATAAAAAAGGTGTGGTTTTAGAGACAAAAACAAAATTATGAAGGATTTTGTGCCATATAGAAACTCAGTGTAGCTCAGTGCACCGACAGAAGGAATCGTGTCTAAGGGAGCCAAAAGCTGTTTGTAGAGTTTGGACAGCCATAAGAGGGATATAGATGGTATTATAAGCCCTTTGGATCAGTTCAATATCCATTGGAGTTAAGTGTGGAACTTGTAAAATAAACCTTAGCATAATCCCAAAGAGTCGAGTCAACATGACAAAGCTCAAAGGAGACATAGCCCATGAGATTCGGGTGAACTCCTAGATTAATTTTGCTTTTGTGTGTGAAAATTTTATTGCTGCATTATGTTGCTGTTATACATGTTAAATTTCAAAAAGAAAAAATTATTGAACTTAAGACACATAAACATTTAAAAATCATACACCACTTTCAAGTAATAATTCTGCATAATGTCAAGTACAAGCTAGATCATTTATATGTTTAGCTGAGTGGGAGGTTCTTGAAATACATAAGAAGTTATCCAAAACATTTTCAGATCACCAACTTGTCATGTACTTGGTCATAGAGAAGGACCAAGTATCCTTTAGAGAAGGCACGTGGAGAAATAGTCTGATCAAAATGGGCTTTGACACGTTTCTTCTAAGCTTCAGTAAATAAAGCGGTGAAGCGACGAGTTTCATCAAGCATTTTGACATGTAGGAGATGTTACTCTTCTGGTGAGGTATTCAGAAGTAATTCAACAACTAATTTGAGTGAAGGAATTTCACATTCAATCGACAATGTTTCTTTAAGACCATATACTAACTGAAATAGGGTGAATCCGGTAGCATTTTTAGCCGAGGTTCGGTAAGCGCAAAGAGCTGAAAAAAGCATGAGATGCCATTTTGACTTGTGCATCCCAATAGTATGTTGAATAATAGTAACTAAGACTTTTTTGATTACTTCAACTTGGGCATTGGCTTGAGGGTAATATGGAAATGAGCTATCGTGATGCAAGCCCAACTAAGAGGTTAGCTCAACCATCATGTAATGGAGAAAATGAGAGCCATGGTCGGTGACAATGTCTTGAGGGACTCCAAATCGAGCGATAACATGATTGAATAGAAATTGAGCTGCAATTTTACCGTCAACAACATATGTAGGCATCGCCTTGACCCATTTGGTAAAATAGTCAACAATGACGATAATATAAGCATGCCCCCTGGCCGAGTGAGGGTTACATGTCATGAATTCAATGCCCCATTTAGCGAATAGGCCGACAGTAACAACTGGGTGTAAGGGTGTGAGTGGGGTGTGCATTTTCCACTGGTAAATATGGCAAGCATGACATTTATGGATGGAAAGAATGCAATCCTTGAAAATAGAAGGCTAGAAATAGTTGTTGCATACCCAAAAATATGACCGCCACATGCCCTAGAGTGGAAATCGTTGAACACTCTCTCAGCCTCTTCGAATAGTGACGAAGAACCAAATATACGTTGACACGGTATAAAGTATCCCCAATGATACGATATGGTTGAGAGTGATGTCGAATGCATCGACAATCAACTTTAGTAAACTCATATCAGAAGGTTTGGGTTTGGAGATACACGATGATATCACCGTACCATGGATCGTTAGTGTTGATCATGAAGAGAGTGTCATCTAGAATGTGCTCATCAAGATCAGACGGAGCAGAAGTAGAGGGAAGGGAGCTTATCAATTCAACGAAAACCAATTCTTACTTTCTTTCATGTCTTGGTCCAATCTCAAAGTGCTTCAAGAAACTCTAAGTATTCAAGAGTGAGAGAGAGAGAGAATAGAAAGAGAGCCATAAGTGTGAGCAAAATATTAACTAGCAAAATCTTGCCAACTAATCCTAAAAATCCTTTTTATCAACGAGGCCTCTATTTTTTTCATTTTCCATTATTTTCCTTCATTTTCCTCCTCACATGCAACCCGTGACCTTTCACCTTCCTTTTCTCCTATTTTCCATTATTTTCATAAATAAATTTTCCAAAAATAAATTTTTCCTCTCCAAAGTACTTGCCAATTTCCTCTAGCCATAATAACCGAAATGAACATCCACTAGGATGTTTTTCCTAGCATTCAGCTTAGAATACGCGTTCCATCAACCGTGGTTATTATTTTTATTTTTTATTACATGGAATTTTCACCATGGTTGTTATAGAACCCTCCCCCTTGGGGGAAACTGTCCTTAGTGTTCAACCACATATATAGCTCAACAAAAATTGCTAAAAAGCAAACATATTTCCCATGGAGATTTATAGCACAACTTGTTGTAGTATTTACAATGAGTGACCTGCTCAAAAGCAAAAATCACCATGACAATCATACCACGTACTGGAGCTTTATAACACAAATAATTATGGTATTTGCAATAATATACACATATGCACATTTTCTCAACCAAGGAATAAAAGGATAGGATTCCCACATCTACAACAAGGGAATCCAGAGGCTCACACCTCCACCCTCAAAGTAATACTAAGATATACCTCCTTCCCAGGAAGTCTAAAATCCACTGTTAAAGTCAAAGTTGCATCCAATGTCCAATTCTACAATCTTGCACCACTTGTCCTCTCAGTGAATAGTTACTGACTCATTATTCTAGGGCACACTCCCAATGTGCATTTGATTCCATATGGAAATGCTAATGACAAAAAAAAATCTATCCCCGACCTTCCCTTCATAGTACTTCTTTATTCATTCATATTCAAAGGTAGGTAACAATCATGAAGGATGTTTGGTGGCATCAACTTTCCCATTGGGAAACCAGTTCTATTGGCCATCAAAACACATTATAAGCCATCCAAAATCTTAGAATTTTAAGTTTGTCAAACTTGGCCTAATAGGGCCTGAATTTCTAAGCACCATTTTCAAGGTACATCTATATCACTATAAAAAAATTTACTATCTGACATATACAACATATATAAATATCCAAAAAAAGGCTCCAACATACTAAACACTAACCATCTTCAAAGGACTCCATCAGAGCAGGGTCCTTAGCACTTGATCCAGGTAACTCTGACTGAAGGAGGTACAGGAGTTGCCTTTCAATGTGACCAAGGCGGATATGCTGTTGTTGGATCTGGAATTGAATTAGCTGCAATTACTTCTGAATTTCTTGAAGACCAGGGTTTAATTTAGCTGAATGAGCCGACATAGTCATAATGGATTTAGCCATAAGATTTTTCATAAGCCAATAGAGATGAATTTTTTGTGTGTACTGGGTGGTATGACCACGTTTTGGACTCGGATCTGGCATGAGGAGAGGCTAATCCTCCACTTGCAATTCAATTTCCGCTCATTGATTGAGCTCTTCCTCCCATGACGCAGGCAACTACTTCACCTGGGTTGGAGTGCCAACAATATAGGCCTGAACCACTTCTTGAATTATGTGCACATTCGTCCTTTTATCGCTTCTGCTTGGTGGCCCAACTGAGGAGGAGCCTCTGCGACCTCTAGTTCACTTCTTCCTGCGCTAGCCCTGACCTATGTTACCTAATGCACTGGCTCCAGGGGTCGGACGAGCCATATTTCTTATTGAAAATTTAACTAGACCCTGAGATGACCAACAAAAAGGGAATTTTGAGGGCTAATTCTGATTGGTGAACCCATGACCACATAACACACTTTGGTTAACAAGACCCATATACCAGTGGAATTAACCAGAGTCTAGTGTTGAGCCTGTACAAAAACCGGTGCCGCCTACCCAATCAAGCCAACAAGCTTGTATGAGCCAAGCATCAAATACTTACTGTTTGTTTCTCACCCTCGTCTGATACAAGTGTGACTATGGTGACCATCCTCCACCACTTGGAAATTAAGAACCCTACCTCCCCCTGACACATTAATCGCCTTAACATCTGCCATCCCACTATAGCTATGCCACATGCTCGTGCAGGGAGGTGGTCGTCCATCGACCTCTCTGCACATCTTATCAATCATAACATTGATCCTAAGAGAGATATTGTATCTCTTCACACCCCGATCGGGAAACATCGTATATTATTTTAAACTTTACCATTATATAGATATAGAAAGAAAAATCATCTTCTAAATATAAAATTATTATTTTTTAAACATTACACTATGATTCACTTTAATTAAATTGATTTATTATAAGACACCAAACAAAAACGTTTTAGAAACGATTTACATCAATTTATTTTTTAATTACAATGGAACTTCAATTAATTATTTTATTAAATTTCATTTCTAGTTTCTAAAATTCATTTACAACTTCTCTTAAATTATAAAATTAAATAATCAACTTATTATATTAAAAATCAATTTTAAAATAAACTAAATAAAAACCTCTAAAATTATTTTATTTTCAAATTAATTTGCCTTTCAACAAAACAGAACTTGTAAAAAAAAAACCTTTTCAACCTTATTGGAATCAACTTAGTCATTTTTTTGAAGCTTAACTCACTTAAACTTAATTTCACTCAATAAAATAAAATGCATATGAATGGCTGAGATAACACATATATTATTATGCCAATAGGCATTTTATTGTTGAAGTTTTTGTTAGTGACACTATTGAGATTTGTCATTATCAACAGCTGTCACAAATCTCAATAGTGCCACAGTGCCAGTTGACCAATTCTCTCCATCACATTTTACGGCCGCAAATTTTGGTTAAATATTATTTGTCGGTATATTCGTTCTCAAACCACCTGAATTTTCAACCTTACGAAAGTTTGTCTTAAACCCATGTTGCTCAGTCGGTAGGTTTTTGAAAGCACGTTCCTCTGGATCTTCTCGAGTCGTTGCTTTAATTCTCTAATTTTGTGGGCCATCTTTAGCCATAATTTCAATTTGGAAAAAATGTTATCAACTGCTCCACATTCCTCTAGGTACTCAGCATCGGCAAATAAATACTCAAGGCTATCAAACCAATTAGAGACTGAACTGGAGTTCCTTTTCTCTCCTACATCCATCAAAGGACATTGTATGGAAAAAATGTCATCACAGAGCTCACTTCTCCATTTGTATCTGCATTACCATTTTCATGTGAGTTTGCACCAGAAACAAGCTCATCTTCAAATGTTTGTGATGGCATCCTCTCATACATCCTTGATCCAAGTTGTGTGAGGTTACCTGACGTCACTTTCAATGCCCGACCAACTGTAAGCTTATTCCATCTCTATTGGATGAAAATCACAATGGCAATAATCATGGCAATGACTAGAATAGCAATATCTCCAAACTTGGAATAAAAATTTGAGCTAGGATCTCCAAATTCATATTCATTTGCAAAATAAGGAATGAGATGTAATCGTAGATGTGAGGAAGGAGTCACAGAACAATGAAACCAATGTAATATATTTTTTCACTGATGTAAAATAGTTTCCAAAGTGATTTACAATTACCAAAAATTTGAGAAAGAAGGAATAAATCTTGTACCAGACCTATATACTCTTTAAGTTGAGTCTCTCAGTTAATTTGCTTGTGCACAATGCCTTTCCAATCAAGATACATTGAGGACTATTTAAGCTGAGTCTCCCATTCATATTGCTTGTGCACAATGCCTTTCTAATAAAGATACGTTGAGGATTGAATTGGACGAGTACCGGTCCTCACAGCATGAAAAATTAGCACAACTAAAAATCCCATAATATGTATAGCTGAGTAAATGGCAAGGACTTGTTTATCACTTCGGACTCTCCATGGCTCTAGAGGACTCCTTGTTAGCAACTGAATACACAATTCCCAAACCTTTTGGTACAATTTAAGAGTCAATAGGAATACAACCAACACTAGCAGTTTAACAATGTAATCAATGACCTCAGACCATTGGCTCTGACTGAGAGAAGAATATTCATTATCCTCAGAATTTGATGTCAACCTTTAAAAGAAGGTCTCTGCACCTCTTATGAGAGGAATACAAGGTACCATCCATGGATTCTGCAAAAAACCATTTACGTAATGTAAAATGTCTTCACCTCTGATCTCTATTTGTTATTATGATTGATGGAACATATAAAAGGCACTGGTAATACATATTTTATTTGTATGTGGGCCAAAATTCTTTAAGGTGAAGATCTGCAGCAGCAACCCAAAAATGCTTATCAAGTGCGTGACTATAGGAGAGGGACTTGTCCACGAGTTCCATCTTCCACCTGAATTACGGGACATGAGTGAGTTATGGTGATTAGCTTATTTATATAGATGGGATTGAGTTGTGGTTTGAGTGTTTCAGAGTGAGCAAGCTGGTTCATCGGAATTTAGAAGTCGATCAAATTGAATAGAGGAGGTAGTTAGAGACAATTTAAACAAAACAAATGATCATTCCTTTCTCCTGCCTTAAACAATATTTTTCATCTTCAAACATGGGTGAGTGCCATAAAGAAATTCTCGGACTCACTCAAAAGATTGAAGATACCGAGACTACTTTTATTCATTCAACAACACCTTCAACAATCTTCCAATGGCCAGGGAAGGGAGTATTATAATAAAAATGTAGGCAATATTTTACAAGTCATTGATTCGAACATTATAATTACCATTGTTGTTTCAAAGTCCACATTTACTTAGATATGAGTCTTTATTTTGGAAATAGGTGTCCAGCGTGGTAATTTTTTAGAAAAGATAAACTGTGTCTTCGGGATTGAATATGGTCTAGTTAATATCTCATCTATTGAAAGGTAATCTAATTAATATTATGATTTATTTTATATGGAAAGGCTAAACTATAAACATTATGTGTAATAAATAATCAATTATTATTGGAATTTCAAATGTTGTATTTAATTTAAGAAGAAAAAAAACATTAAAACTTATATAATTTATAATTACTTACACTATAAGGAAAAGACCCCTTAGCAGAGGTTATAAAGGAGGTTTTTAGTGTTATAAAATTGGCCAAAATTGTCAAAAAAAAAAATCTACAACATCCGTTTACGGTTACGGAGGTTTTGGCAGAGCTTTTAAAGGAAATTAAACACAATTATAAAAAAATGGGCAGCCGTAGGTTCTTATGGATGTTTTTTTTCATCGGTGCACTACTCTAGCTTTAACGCATTGGTGCATACATTTAGAAGGAGACCCGGGGCGGTCGAAGGAGAATGCATCGGTCTGTTAAGGTATAAAACCGCGTCGGGCGTACTATTGGTGATACAATGCATAGGCCATTCTAATTGGTCTTGGGATTTTTGCGGTGCCCATAGGTCGTATTAACGCACCGGTGCGTAGAATTATAGAAACGCACCGATGCTTAGTATCACACAAATTCACTGAGATTTATCATTGGCATAGGTATTCGTGTGGTGCCCATAGGTCGTACAAATGCACTGGTGTTTATAGACACATAAACGCCCCGATGCGTAGTATCACACAAGTGCACCGATATTTATAATTGGTATCGGTATTCGTGCGGTGCCCATAGGTCATACAACGACACTGGTGTGCATAGACACATAAACACACTGCACAAACGCACCAATATTTTTAATTGGTTTTGGTATTTGTGCAGTGCCCATAGGTCGTAGAAACGCACCGGTGCGCTTGAGAATACAAACGCACCGGTGTATAGTAACTGACACGCACCGGTTTTCATTTTGTATTATTTAGAAACATCGACCTGTGACAGTGTAATTATTGTGATTGTTTTAAATTTATTATTCATCAAAAGTCAACACATCTTATAACAATATGCATATTAATTAATTTTTTATGAATGCATTTGAATGTGATGTTTGGATTAATTTGTTATATCATATCATAATTATTGTAGTTTTTTAAAATTCATTATTCATCAAAAGTCGACAGATATATATCTTATAACAATATTCATATGAATTAAATTTTTATTAGTGCATTTGAGAACGACAATGGAGAACGAAATAGAATAAATTAAAACATATATATATATATATAGTATTTGTCATACAAAATGAGATAGTTATTGGTATCCCTTTGTCTTTCAATTGGGACACTATGCCCATTACATTAAACAAAATGCATGATTTCACAGAAATATTTCAAAAAATACAACGCCTTGCTTTGATATCCAAACATAGTGATCATCATTCTTCGCTTGAACTGCTGTCACTACTAGAGCTACTTCCATGACTTGGGTTATTTTCAAGAATGTTTTGTTCACAATGTTGATTGTTTTCTTCTTCTTCACCTTTCATCTACAAACATGAAAATAAATTGAAATGAGTGTATATACATTGGTGAAAATAATGAAAATTGCAATATTAAATAATATACATCAATGTAAATCGAAAAGAAAAATGGCGTACCATAGAAACAATTGACTCATAAACTACACACATTCTTTCAAAACCATGTACTATGCCATCTTTCAAAATTTCATCTGTTGGCACAGTTCCATACTTTGTTTCCTGCAAGTTTTATACCCCATAACAAACCATATATTTAATATAAATTTTTTTTGTTCTATTAATTATAGACGAAGCTAAGTAAAACAAGATCGATAGATGCTTACAAATACCACATTTAATTTCTGATATGCCAACATACACTCACAACCCATATTTAACCCAGTTTCAATCAATTCGTCTGATGGTTCTTCTTTGTATGTTAGCACCTGTTTGAAGACATTCAATGATGATTTTTGTAAATCAACTTAAAAAATACAAAAATGAAATCTATTTAAGTTGTTATAAGGAAGTAACAAGTACTCACAAACTTAGATATCAACCCTTTTCTTCCTTGTCGTCTTGTTTTATGCATTGAATGGGTTCCATTTTCTTTTCTTTTCCGCAATAAAATTCTTGAAAATTAATATTTAATGCTAAATTTTTTATTTATTGTACCTAATGATCGAAAAATTCAATGATTACATATTACATTTGAAGCACGTTGTTGTTGAGATGGCTCCTCCTGCGATGCAATTTTGTCCATTTCTTTGACCATCTCCTTGTACACCTTTTTGGACATTCCTACTGGCATATTTCTGATATCAACTCGTTCATCTTTTGAGATTTTCATAAGCTTCCTGAAAATGTAACATGGCAATAAAATATTTAATTTTTATACTGATATATTAAAAGTAAATATAACAAAAGTGATATTTATAAATAATTCTAGACAAACATTTAAAGGAATATTACTTTTTCATTCCTTCTTTTTTATTGTTGTACGTTTTTTCTATTAAAAGTCTGACATGTCTCATTGACCAATTCTCAAGAAACTCTTCCTGTAGTTTAGATAAAATCTGGTTCCTGGAATCATTGGATTGATTTTTGTATTGTAAGTGGAAAGAACATCTATACATTCGTTCCACTAGATCTCTCAAACTTTTGTAAAAGTTTTTCCCCGTTTCGTTAACTTCTAGCACCACTCCAGATGAGCTAAGGAGCAATTCATTTTCATTTGCATGTTCTATTTTTTTTCTTTTCTTAGAACAACATTCTTTTTCTGATTTGTTGGTCCCTGTAGAACATTAAACATACATGAATTAATAGACTGTTTGACACATGTTATCTAATAATTTTAAGTATATTATTAATGATAATTAAAAAAAGAAACTCATATTCGATCGATAGTATTTTTCATTCACCTGATTCATCCTTTTGCAATTTTTCCATCAAGCTTTTATGCTCTTCTGGTCCTAGATTAGAAATAATCTTATCGAGCTTCGTCATTTTGTGGCTCTTCATGATACACAGTAAACAATACATATTAGTTAAACTTACATATAGTTCAAAAATAATTTTTTTATAAAAAATTTACAAAGAACTTTCCTTTTTTTCTTTTCTTGATGTGTTATCAGTATTTTTGTTACTTGATCTCTTGTCAGTCATTTCTTTATCAATCTGAAACCTATACCATATTATTCATTAATATATCTATAAATAAATTGTCAACTTTTCAGGTAAAAAATAAATCTTAAGGCACCGGTGCGCCTTTCATGATGTATGCACCGCCGCCGGCGCATGGGGTTATTAAAAACGCACCGCAAAACAATATAATAGACCGTACGGTGTGTGGGATATTATAAACACACCGCACAAACCGTGTAATAGACCATACGGTGCTATCCTTGTAACATGGAGCATCAGTGCCCTATTTCAGATATGGCGCACTGATTTAAAAAAAAAAAATCAATTTTTTTATTACACAGTACTTGCGCGGTGCAATTTATAATACAGTGCACTGGTGCACTAGGTTACGCAGGGTGCACCGATAAAAAAAAAATCCATTTTTTCCAAAAATTCACGCAATGGCCAAATGGATTGGAATCCGACTATGCACATCATCCTGTGGGTTGGATGTCAATCTAAAATGAAAAGCCCTAATTCTGAAATCACAGAAACAGGGAGAAGAAAGGGAAAAAACAAAAAATGAAGGGTTTAGGGTAAAAATGGATAAAACTACAGAAAAAAGTAAAAAAAATAATCAAATTTAATCACGAGATGGTTTGAAATTCTATGATACAGGGTTTGAATCACTAGAGGTTTGGTTTCTAATTGTCTGAATAATTATGTTCGAACGTATTTCGTTGCTCCACAATGCCCTCATGCTCTCTTGCTCAAGGTATGTCTTGCACAAATATCGAGCTGAAAATTTTAGCAAAAATAGCAAAATAATGAAAAGTGTTTAGTATTTAAAGAATTATTTTATGAAATTAGATTTTTGAAAATATTTTGCCGCCTATTTTTCAATTTGCCATTTTTTTTTCACTTAAAGAAAATAGAGTTGCACTTTTTTTATTTGCGTTTATTCGTCACCGGTGCATCGCTTAATAGCACCGCACTGGTGCGTCTTTTTGTAACACCGACACCGGTGTAGTTATATGTACAGTAGCACCGATTTGCGGTTAAGGCACCGTAATTACTTTTAGGTGTGTACACCAAAATTTAGTGAACTCCAACCATAGAAATTGAGAATTAGAATTTGGTTTATTCTTGAGAATTAGAATTAGAATTAAAATTGATAATTGGAATAGGATAAATTCTTGATAGAAATAACTATTCTTCCAATGCATTTTGTTTATTGCAGGAGGTCCCCACTGATTATGTGGAGAGAATGCAATGTGGGGCGTGTGAAGATGCAATACTACAGGGCCAAAGTGGGCAATTGGGGCATGTGAACCTGTTATAATTTGCACTTAACTATTT
Organism: Pinus albicaulis; assembly: GCA_034641835.2. Taxonomy (NCBI): domain Eukaryota; kingdom Viridiplantae; phylum Streptophyta; class Pinopsida; order Pinales; family Pinaceae; genus Pinus; species Pinus albicaulis. The sequence goes on from CM076581.1 coordinate 1,608,093,546, forward strand.
GCAACCAATATGTTTTAGAATATAATCTGCAGATAGACGGATGGCCTACCAACAATTCATACATATAATCTGCATAAGGGTAATGTTCTGGGAGCAATGACAACAAGTCCTTCATTCTGCATTTGTTAGTAGAAGAAGACCGATTTTGGACTAGACGATGCAGTTATTACATGTGGAGGCAATGGTTTCCCATAGAAAATGAGTATAGGGTTGAGCAGAGGAAAGACATTGCAAAATAGGCTATTACATTATCTTTTCCAATGGGAAACATATTTACGGGTGGAAATATGGTAGCTTCAGGTATCTATGCTTTTCTTCCCACAAAAATGGTCACTGGATTTCCATTTATAATACAAGAAAAAAATTTACTAGTTTCATCCACAGGACCACAACTCAGACAAGTTAGAGATGCCATTCAGGTTCAATTGAAAGTTGAAGATGTGATTTTATGCGATGTCAGCTTTGCCGGTAAAAGTTTATGTAAGCCAACTGAAGCTCAGACAATACTCCTAGCTACTTTTAAACGCATTCTGGAGAATCTTTCCCTCAATGGGACCTACCAGCCCAATCAACAACATCAATTGATCTTTCTCTGTTGTCCTTAAGGGAATGAGAATCCTTCCCTTCATGGTGCATCTTGGCTTTATCGACTGCCTCGATTGATCTTTCTCTGCCATCAAATCTGCTCTCCATTTCTCCATCATGGGACCTCTTAACCCTATCGTCGGCCTCAACTGAATGCTCTCTGCCGATCTCAACATGTACTCCTTTTCTCCTTTTGTACTATGTCAAGCTCTGTAGTCGTTTGCATCCCTGTAAGCGTCTTTGTCCATCTTTTTATTTGAATCACTCATTTTCTCTGCTATAAACTTCTCTGCCGACATTCGAACTCTCGTCTTTTCAAACCCTCATCTCCTCAAAAAAATTATTGCCTGCGATTCGAACCCTCCGCTGCTCCAATACTGCACTTTACAGAATAACCCTGTTCCAGTGCACGCTGTTTTATAGGCGCATTGGGTCGGTTTGTAAGATAGAGGTTTTGGTTTTGGCGCGGTGTTTTATGACGCACAGGTGCAGAAGAGTTGTGAAGCACCGGTGCGTCTGAGTAATAAGACACACCGGAGCGTGTTATGATGATAAGCGCACCGGGATGTATAAAGTTCTTTTTTTTGTATGTAAGATCATAATAAAATAATGATAATTATAAAGTACATGAATTTATTTGCATTATTTTCTAAACTTTATTATGTTACAAAAATTCATATTATTCTAGATTTATTATTTTACAATTATTTACAAATTTACAATTTTAAATATTTTAATAAAATCATTTCACATTAATACAATTAAAATTTTACAAATATTTTACATACAATTACAATTAAAATTAAAATTAGAATTAAAATTACAATTACAATGAAATATTTTAATAAAATCATTTCACATTAATACAATTAAAATTTTACAAATATTTTACATACAATTAGAATTACAATTACAATTACAATTACAATTTTACAATTTCACATGCAATTACGATTAGAATTACAATTACAATTTTAATTTTACATACAATTACATTTACAATTACAATCAGCTCACAGTAATACAATTAAAATTTTACAAATATTTTACATACAATTAGAATTAGAATTACATTTACAATTAGAATTACAATTTTACAAATATTTACATATAATTACAATTAGAAATACAATTGCAATTTTAGAATTTTATATACAATTAGAATTAGAATTACAATTTTACAATTTGTCATATATACAATTACAATTAAAATTACAATTATAGTAATTTCACAATAAATTAAATATTACAATTACAATTAAAATTTTACATTAAATATTTTACATATAATTACAATTAAAATTACAATTAGTACAAATACAAATAAAATTTTACATACAATTAAAATTAAAATTTCAATTACAATCACGACATAATATTTAATAAATATCATGGTCATTTAAAATTAAATTAATTAATAAACATCACGATCATCATAACCATCGTACAGACATCATATTCGACTAAAAAACACATTCAAAATCGCTAACATCATCGTGATCATGATCATCTAACAAAACACAATTAGCATTGTATAATATCATCATAACACAAACATCAAATATACATCTCATGTCAAATAACTGCTATCACATACACATCTATCTACAAGCTACACATTAAATGAACATATCTAACATAACCTAACAATATACACATCATGATTATCACCAACATGTAAATTAAGTACAACTGCAACATGAACATAAAATACATGGACCCTATATATATATATATATATATATATATAATGTTAAAAATATACAACTGTAATATAAATGTCATGGATCAGCTGGTGGTGGTACAACATCAATAACAGTACTAGTGGAGGCCTGCTGAGTCAATGGTGCAGCCTCGACGGTTGATGGTCGAGCTTGCTCATGATCATGACTAGTACTGATGGATGGATCAGCTGGTGGTAGTAAAACTTCAATATAAGCAGTACTAGTGGAGGCCTGCTTAGTCAATGGTGTAGCCTCGACGGTCGATGGTCCAACTTGGTCATGATCATGACTAGTACTGATGGATGCTACAGGCTGTTGACTGGATGTGGACAATGGTCCAGATTCATCTCCATGATGACTGCTAGATGCTAGTGGAGCCTCATGCTCATTTGGTGCGGCGCGAGGTGAACGATCATGAGATGATGAGTCGCTGCTCATGGACTGTCCATCACGTGCTACGGCTCGACCACGCCTATAACATGCAATAATCCTCCTTAGTCGCATAACAGCTGTCGTAGCTCCTATACATGCCGCATCAGGCTGTACATGTCACGCGACATGCCTCTCCACATCCATAATAGCCTATCATCAGCCTGTATGTCTCTGTAATGAGCGGGCCTAATGCCCGCCTCAACAATCAATGCACTGAGTTGGGCGCCCAACTCCATCCTGTATCTAGTATCAGGTCGACCGTGCCTAGCAAAAGGCGGTACCAGCGCACGAGCAGGAGCATGTCTCTTTACACCGGCCTCTTGATCATGATCCTCGACATCTGCTATGTCCTGATCGTCATCAGGATCCACACCTGGATCATGTGGTGGTTCCAACATCTCATCGCCATCAAAAGAGCCAATGTCTGCAAAATATATACAGTACACAACAATAATTAGACAATTTCATTACACAATTTAATAAAAACAAGTTAAAGAACATGTTAGAATAAATATAAATAAAACAGTAATATTACCTCTATCATCTGGCGGCTCATCATCTGTGAAGAGGATGGTGGCATATCCTCCACAATCCAATCCAGCATAAGGACAGGGGACCATAATGAAAGGATGCAACTCGTCAACACTAGCTAGTACGTCAATGCATCTTGCGATATCCTGGCTGGAAACATAGTCTCTCCCCTCTTGGGCATCATCTGCCCCCACATGTGCATACGGGCCTCCAACATCAGCCTACGAGGTTGCCGAAAAAAAGTAAGCCTCATCTCTGGAAACCTCTCAAAAAATAAACAAAAAAGCTCTGAAGCAAAAGGGAAGTTGACCCTCCTTTGTGCATGAGCACGACATCTATCTAAGGCCATACATAACTGCCGCAAAAAAATGGCAGATCGTCTGACAAGTCGTGGCTCCTGTACTAAAGAATAAACATAATATAGAAACAGACAACTAATGCATTGCCCGTCACTGGTGTTGTGTGAAATGGTTGAAATGAGAAGTGAGAGGCACTACACGTCCTAGCTACCGAATGCACCAATACGTAACTGACCTCCAGGGACCTGAAACTCTGAAGGAGACAATACATCTACTCCAATTTATCTTTGGGAGTAAACTAATTGACTCCCTACTACACAACCAGCTGGAACCTCTGGGAACAAGGGAAATCCACCCCTCTCCTCGATAGCCCTGTAATGAAATAAATATCCTCCTCAGTGGGTGTGTACCACTGGTCAGGACCAACCTGGAAAGCCTGTTGGTGGGCATTCCACCTGTGGATAAGATGTCTCAGAAACACACTATGGGCCTTTAGGGAAGTAGCCTCCTCATAGAACTTGAGGAGGCCTACCTGCCATAGGAGCCCCTGGGTATCTACTATAATAGGGCAAGGGTACGCATCTCTCTCCCTCTCTCGTGTCTCCCACTGGAAAAGCATGTCATACTGCTCCGCCTATTTTTGTTGTTGTTCCTCCTCTTCTCTCTGAATCATTGACATATTAAATAATTTTTTATTTAATAAATCAAACATGTATTTAGGAATATACATATATATTTTTTTGGAAAAAAAAAGACCAGTCGGTCCGCCACAAAAACAGTCATGCACCAGTTCCAGTGCGTCTTTTGTTTGTAGTGCACCGGCGGCGGTGCCCCAAATTACATAAAACGCACTATATGTGGTGCACATGAAATTTTTTCAAGCATTGTTGATTATATATGGTGTCAGAAGAGCGGTGCGTTGACTAAAATATACGCCCCAACGCGTATAGTCGTGTCAGTGCATCGACTTCCTGACAAATTAAATAGTCAATGGTGCAGTATTTTACCCGGCCACACCGTTGACCTTGTCGGAATGCTGAATGCAGTGCACTGACAGATACTGGGACAGATATTTCCGTCAATGCACCACATTGCTATTCCTATGGTCAACGGTGCGACCGTCTAAATGACCGCACTTCACTTTTTTTTTTAAATTTTATAATAATGCAAGGCACCTTTCGGTATCACCCTAGACCTGGTGCAGATACTGTTAGCACCAGTTGCGGTGCCAACTGTAAATTTTACAGCCAGCATGACTTACCGATGCGAGCCGAATGGCTAATTTTCAAAATATAATTTCTTTTTAAATGGTTAATTTTAAGGGTATTTCAAAATATAATCCGCTAAAAACTTAATTATGTAAAAACAAGAAAAATACCTATACATTTTGCCTTCGAGGAGGCATATTGGTTATAGAATTTGCAAAAGAAAATTTTCCCACCGTTTTGCAAAATGCAAGCTGGAGATTGGTGGCCAATGGCCATCTCTACTACGTGCAATGGGTAATGGGACTACCGATGTCAAAGTGCTCGTAGAAGGAGAAATCAGACCGGTGCTTTGAGCTCCGAGCACCGAGAAAAGTGAAAATGCGCTTTTTTGGCCATAATTTTTATTTAACAATGTTCCGATGCACGAGGTTTTATAGGTGCACCGGTGCGGTTTCTTAAGACCGCACCGGGCCGTTTCAAATTTGGCGCGGTGTTTTATGATGCACCGGGGCGGTTCCTTAACACCGCATCGGGCTATTTCTGTTTTGGCATGGTGTTTTATGATGCACCGGGGCGGAATAGTTTTGAAGCACCGGTGCTTTACAGTAATAGGATGCATCGAGCGACTGTGTACGGAGTGCACGGTGTCCTGTGTGCCAATGTTTTGTGTGACCGGTGCTTTCTCTTGTAGAGCGCACCGGTGATTGAGAGCAGAAAAGTGAAAAATGCGGTTTTTTTGCCGTAATTTTTTTTTCATTTAACCTTGTTCCGATGCGCGCATTTTATAGGCGCACTAGTGTTGTTCCATACGAACACACCGGTCCGTTTTTGTTTTGGCGTGGTGTTTTATGATGTACTGGTGCGATTACTTAATATCGCACCGAGCAATTTTTGTTTTGGCACGGTGTTTTATGATGCACCGACGCAGAAGAGTTGTGAAGCACCGGTGTGTTACAGTAATAGGACACACCGAGAGGGTGTGTACTGAGCGCAGGGTGTCGGGTGTGCCAATTTTTTCTGCACACTGGTGCTTTCTCTTGTAGAGTGCACTGGCATTTGAGAGCTCTGGAGCACTGAAAAAGTGAAAAATCCATTTTTTTTGCCGTATTTTTTTTTATCTAACCCTTTTCCAGTGCGCGTGGCTTATAGGCCCACCGGTGCTATTTATTACAAGCGCACCGGTTGGTTTTTGTTTTGACGCATTGTTTTATGATGCACCGGTGCAAATTCTTAATAGCGCACCGGGCGGTTTTGATTTTGGCGCGATGTTTTATGATGCACCAGCGTGGAAGAGTTGTGAAGCACCAGTTCTCTACAGTAATATGATGCACCGGGCGGGTGTGTATGGAGCGCACGGTGTCTGGTGTGCTAATGTTTTGTGCGCACTAGTGCTTTCTCTTGTAAGGAGCACCGGTGCGATGTTGGATGATAAGCGCACCGAGCGGACAACATCCGCAAAACCCTCTGCCCGCTAACCTCATCTAGTAACCTCCACTAGAAACGGATGTATGGGGGTATTTTTATAAGGGGTTCCTCAAAAACATTTGCTAGAGCTAGGTCTTTTCCTTGTAGTGTCATCACAATAAATAGGTAGTGGAGTTGTGATGGCCACAGTATCAACTCAAGTTTCCAAAGGATGATAGAGAGTCATATTTGTGTTGAACTTATCTTAGAGGTTGATTAGAGAAATATTCTGGAATGAGACAGGATGAGATTAAACCTGGCCTATTTAATTTTAGAATATTTGAGGAATTGGTAATTTAAATAAATATAGTTATACCATACAATAATATATCCTTAATAATGTATGGGGTATTTTGTGAATTAATAATTATGAAATAAAAATGGTTTATAAACCAATATCCAATGGCCTGAATTCCTAGCATGACAAGAGAGATGTATGGAGAAACTTTTTCCTTCCCTCGAATGTAGTATAATTCGCTGAGAATGTACCCAATCCTCAGTGATAATGTCAATATGCCCAATATGCCTTTTACACTCTTGCGATATATCATCTCTTCTATATTTCTCCTATATAGAACAGGAAGTATCTGATCTTAATTTTCCTAAAAAAAGAATGAGTCATCTTCGGTTCCCGACTGAAAGCTTCATAGAAAAAATTTACAAACCATCTGGAATTTGTAGGTAGATACTCCAATTTTACTTCAACTAGGAAATCCAAACCATCCTCCAAATCCCCAGTGTCAGGAAAATCATTCCATGGAGCTCGAACATCCCTGCATTTTATAAGGTACATTTAGCCCACTCTTGGATCATAAAGACCGTTAATAAAAATATTTGTAAAATTTCCTTCCACTTTCAACTCAAGTGCGTGCACCCAATAAACTCCCACAAATTCCTCAATGGCTATAATATCCACTTCTATGAAGCTCTTGACAAAATTCCCTTTAGAAAATGGTTCGAAGATGGCCAATGAATGAACAGACAGATTCACGCTTAGAAGAGAGAAACTCAATCTTGTCTTCCCAAGTTCTTTCAGGGAATACTTCAAGAATTCTTTCATGATCTGCTCACCAAAACCTACGAACTCATCTCTCTTTAAAATAGATCCTGCTAATTTGATATTGGTTTTGTTGTATTTGTATTTTGTTTAACACATCCCATGGCAACTGTGGAGGATGCAGCAAAAGCTCAAATGAGAGAGGATAGAAGGAATTTGTATCGTTTTTTATGCTGAAAATTTCAATGTTCCACGGGGACGCGTCCCCCACCCTGGGGGACGTGCTTCCCCGCTCCCCCACACTCCTGAGATGGGGCCTTTTTGGAAAACTTGGGGAAACTCTAAGGGGGTGTTTTTTTGGTGTTGAAATGCATCCCTCTTGTGGGGGGACGAGGGGATGTAGGGGGATGCAAGAGGGACGTGTCCCCCGACTTTTTTTTGCTAATAACAATTAAAAAAAAAAACAAATTTTGTATTTCACTGCTTCCTATGTTTATTTATAGTTCAGTTTTCTATGGTTGTTTTAGACTTCAAATGTCATTGTCATATGATGAATTTAATTTTTGATGTGCATGCATAGTTTCAATTGTCAAATGATGAATCTAATTTAGATGTACCTTGCATAATAATAATGCCTATTGCCAAATGGTTAATTTAGATGGAACATTGCACAATGTCAAATGATAGATTCAATTTAGTAATTTATTTTTAGATTTACATTGATGATTGTAGAAATGTCAAATGATAATTTTACTTCACAATAGTCTAATATGAAATGATGATCATATTTAGATGTGCATTTCATAATTAATAAGATTTACTATCTACTAATTTAGTAATTAACATGTTGGGAATTATTTTTTTAATTTTTAATTTTTTTAATTTTTTTAAATAATTTTATAATTTTTATGGCTCTGACGTCTCCCTATTTCTCTGAAATTTCCCTATATTTTGGGGTTGCTTATATACGTCCCCCTTGTGCGTATCCCCATTCTCGCTTTTCCCCATCCCGGAAACTCGATGAAACATTGGAAAATGTTGCCAATAACTACACTCCTTTGTTTTATTAAAAATGTAAGTGAGATGGAAATGTAGATTCTAGAATTATAACCACTGTCCTCATTGTTGATGGATGGCAAAGTTGACCAGCAAATGAGCACCATTTTTCCGTCACTGGGCAATGTTAAACTATTAAGGTCTGATCATTCTACAACCAATGCTTGACTTTGAGAAGAAGGAAAAACTTGAAAAACAACATTTGTATATAAATAAGTAAATTTTTTTTTTTTTTTTTAATATTTTATTTATAATTTAAAAAAATAATAATTTAATAGTTAAAATATTTACAAGATTAATATTTCTATTAACATAAATATTTTAGTAGTTTTTTATTTAAAAAAATTATAATTTAATAATTAAAATATTTATAAGGTTTATATTTATATTAACATATATTTTTATGATAGTTTTTTATTTAAAAAAATTATAATTTAGTAATTAAAATATTTATAAGGTTTATATTTATATTAACATATATTTTTATGGTTTGTTAATTAAGTTTATTTGAAGTGGTCAAAAGTAATGATTTTTATTCTCAATTAAATAATATATATAAAAATATTTAAATTTAAGTAATGATTTTTATTCTCAATTAGATAATAGATTTTCAAATTTTAAATTTGAATAGTTGAAATTGATGGAAAGTTTTTATAATAAAAATACATTTGAAATCTCTATTTACTAGGCTTTTATTGTACAAGCACAAGCTCAATAGCATAGGAGACCATAAACTTCCTAAGCTAGCTTTAAATTTCAGCCAAAACCACCTAAGGCTTAAATGAGGTTGGTATAAAGACACCAGGGCTTGGTTAAACCATTGGGAGATTGACGAGAATGTTGCATTGCAAAACATCAATAACATTAAAAAAATTGTTACTTCTAAGTTCAAAGAAAAAATGTGGTGTGAGAAAGATCTAGCAGCTAAAAGAAAATTAAGGTATTATAAGGAGGTCATCAACCCCACCTTAGAAGATCAAAAATATCTCTCTATTTTAACTAGCTCAAAGAAGAAAATTAATATAGCCAAGATTAGAACTAACTCTCATGAGCTCCATAGTGAAACAGATCATTGGACAGTTCCTAAAACTCCATGGATGGAAAGGATCTGCTATCTCTGTGAGAATATGAACATCGAGGATGAAAATCACTTCCTCTTAGAGTGCCCCGCGTACAACAACATTAGAGCTCAATTTCATAATCTTTGTTGCAATACTGACCTTCCTAGCCTTTTAAGATGTCAAAATTATAGTGAGCTCGGGAGGCTTCTCTCCAAGCTTTTTGAGCATAGGAATAAAATCTTAAATCAAATTAAATAACTTCTTTCTTTAGGTCCGATAAACCAAAAATTGGTCTCAGTGGACGTTAACCATCATCATCACTATCAATATTAAAATTACAATTTTATAATAAAATTATTATATATTAAAAATAATATATATATAATTTTAATTTAAGATTTATTAAATATTTAAAATAATCTTCCTTAATATTTAAAAAATTAACAATTAAAATTTTGATAAATTAAAAATTAAAATAAATTTTAATTTTAGATTTCATACTTATTAAATTTCTCTTATGCAACTACCACAATAACTTAATTCACAATCATTTTTATGTGTCACTTTTAATTATGGAAAGCAAGTTTAGATATCTAATAAGTGAAAAATTATTCAATAAATGATATACGAATCTATATGGAGGATCATGGGTAAAAAATAAAAAATAGAAAAAGTAATTTTTTAATATATTATTTAATTATTTATTATGTATTAATTTTTTATATTAAAAAATTATGTAGTAATAAATTTAGTATTTTTTTAGTAGACAAATCTAAATTTAAAATTAATTTACATATATTTATTTATTTTATATTTAATTATCACATATATTTAAGTATGTAATTATTTAATTTAATTAAAGTTTATTTAAGATGAAGATGAATTATAACAATAAAATGGAGTTGAGGATATTGTTTGTGATTTTCTTTGAAATTTCAATAGGCATCAAGTTTTAAAAATTTCTAAGTTTTATTTGAAAACAAATTGTTGTCATTTTCAATCTATCTAGTCCACCAAGCTTCATTTTCTAAACATTGAAACAAGAATGGGAGCACGTAATCCACTTGTTGCCCATCCAAAATCACAACATGATAAAAATACTTAGGGAGTCCTTAAATTCCAGCAGAGAAAGACACTAATTCAATTAATTTATGCTTTTGAGTACCCTATGAAATGTGTCTCACAATTGGTTTTTTTTTCCTCTCCCATCCAAACAACTTCTCTTCATAAGATGCTAGATTATCACATTGGTGTCTCCCCGAAAATTGCTTCTAGTTTAGTAGTTATGAATTTGGTGATGCACATTTACTCACTTGGAAAGCTCTACTTTACTAATAATTTAGCTTCATGATTCCTCATGCCTTCCATATCCACATCATTTTTCCTACAATACTACTACTGTGTCACTCTACATTCATCCACACTTTTTATTGGAATATGTAATTCCTACTTGTCTTCAGTTGTGATTTTTTATGTATAGAGTCTGTTCCTATTTCCTAGGTTAGTTAAAACTAGTTTCCTTGTTTGGTGTGAGGTTGAGATATTCCCTCAACCAACTTATTGTGTGTCCAAGATAGCTTCTCTATCTTGAGACAATTCCTCATGTATATATGTAACTCTATTTGATTAATAGAATATAGTTTGCATAGTGACATTTTATCTTGGTACCTGCATGGCTTGGTATTGGAGCAAGCCTTGAAGTAGCCTGTGCAAAAGGATACAAAGAAGAATTACAAGCCATGTACAGAGAATGGTCATTTTTCAATGCGCAATTGATTTAATTGAAATGGTACTTGCAAAGTTAGATTTATTCATTGCTAAGCACTATGATGAAGTTTTGGTGTCTCCTAGTAGACAGGAGTTAGGTGAAGAGTTGCGAGAATCCTTTCGCATGACAGAGAAGTATGTGTTGCTTGTTAGTGGTCACGAAAATATTACGGAAAACAACAAAAGTTTGAAGATGTTGATTGAAGTTATTTGTTAGTGCATGCTTGGGTAATTGGGATTTTTTAGTGATGAAAGTATTTTGGAACTAAAATTAATATACATATTGAGATTAGTCACTTCAATATGAAGTTATTTTCTGTTAGAATTGACTAATCTAACAAATAACAGGTTAAGATGGAGTTCCAAGTTCTAATTGATAAAGACAAAGATGCCCAAGAAGTGAACATTTCAAAATATGATGTAAAGGAGCAGTGACAACAATTATTATGATGGACATCAATCGAGTTTGTGTGAGTTTTGTGTGAGTTTCTTGGAATAGACTCAATAGCATGTTGTATAATGAGTCATAGAGTTGAATGGTAAGCAAATCTAGGATGGTTTTGTAGTGGTCATTATATATACCTAGTAACTCCAAGATTTTGAGTGGTGTTGTAAGCCCTGTAAGGCATGTGTATCCCCGTAAAGTTCGTGGTAATGTCAAAAACACTTTGTAACTACGGGTTCGTGGTCAACCAGAAACCGTTTTGCAGTGTGAGTTTGTGGTCAGCTAGAAACCACGTATAATAGTGAAGCGGACTGGAAACATGTATGTGCTAGTGTTCACCCACTGATGAAGATATCCGGTGCAAGGTCGCTGATGAAGGGATCCGGTAAAATTTTCCCGAAGAGATCTAAGACAGATCTACTGTTGGTGAGAGTTCATCGATGAAGGAAGAGCATGGTTACGAGTCATCCGATAAAACCCACGTTGGAGGGGGATTTGTAGATACAGGTACATGTATGCAGTGATAATGGATGACAGAACCATGTATGCGAAGGACATCCTACGAGTCTAGCGGTTGCAGCGGTTGGTACCCATGCATTCCGGTGGATGGTTGCTCTTTTATATGGACATCGACATATCATTTTTGTTATATTTGACCACAACTAGATTTTGCAGATGGATATTAAGACAAGTAGTCATTAAGGGGGAGTATTGGAATATGTAATTCGTACTTGTCTTCAGTTGTGATTTTCTATGTATAGAGTCTGTTCCTATTTCCTAAGTTAGTTAAAACTAGTTTCCTTGTTTGGTGTGAGGTTGAGATATTCCCTTAACCAACTTATTGTGTGTCCAAGATATCTTCTCTATCTTGAGACAATTCCTCATGTATATATGTAACTCTATTTGATTAATAAAATATAGTTTGCATAGTGACTTTTTATCTCTTTTATGAACATATCTATGCAAATTCTAATTTTAAACTTTATCATTTTATATTCCATAGATCACCATTAATATACACCCTCAAGATCTAAAGGATCTACACAATTAAAGTATTGGTATATCTCAATCTGATATTGATTATAACCGTTGATTTTTTTTTTTAAAGCCCTCGATTTGTCGGATGTTTATGTTTCACTTAAATAACTCATATCTGAGCTTAAAAATGTTCCCATAAGTTTCTTTCATCCCCAGGTTATTATTTTCCTTGAATAAGATATGTGGTAACATAATTGCCCGAGGAAATTCTGGTTAACTATGGCCTAATTAATCTATCTATTATATGAAAAAATATTTAATTAATCAATGTATTAGTTATTAAATTTGTTATGCATTGCATGGCAAACACTCTTTCATGTTCATGACATAACATGACATAATATTGAAAGAAAATTTTGGATGTAAAGTTCAATCGCAGGGAAATGGCATGGTAACAAAGATCATATAAAGAACTATTTACATTTCATATTAATATAGCAGAAGTCAACCGGAAATTGATGAGACTACTAACTCGAGATGAAAACGTCTTGGACTATGTGTAGTGTCGTCATTCTTGACTATGTTGATGTGATAAAATATTATTTCTAAAATATTTTCAACTCAATGTTTTTGCTATTTTATTTTGTAAAATAATGTATCTATTTATTATAATATAATTTTTTTTTAATTATCGGTTAAAATCATAAAATATAGTTTATAATAATGATGATTAATGTTTACTAAAATTAATGTTGTTTAGGAGACTTCAAGAAATGAAAAAGAGAAAAAATTTAAGTGAAATGATTCAAAATCTTGTTTATATGATCAAAGAGAAGGGAAAGGAGTCTTATAGATGAGCTGGCTTAATAAGTCAAAAAGATTGGAAGTGTGGCATAGAAATTGAAAGCAGATATGAGTAAGACGCAGAGATTCTAAAAGTAAGTGTTTTTTTCTCTTCCACCTCCATATTATGACAAATTTGACAGATTCTACAGAGTCTTGGAAATAGACCACGACCAAGTCTCACTTCAAAACTCATGAAAATTCATTCTAATCTTAAAAATATTCTTTTTTTTCTTAATACTAATCCACACAAAAATAATTGTGATTATTATTATTAAACACATTTATGAAATTTTATTTTTAATTAATTAAAATTAAATAATATTTTAAAAAATCATAAAACAATTTCAAAATAAAATAATGTAATATTTTAAATACAAAAGATTAAAAACTACACAAAATCCAATTCTTCATTATCATAATTTTTTTCTCTTTTCACATTATTTGGAAAATAAATTTCAGCTTATCATTTCCATCTTTTCACCTATTTTGCGAAATAAATTTGGTCTTATCCTTTGTAGTGGTGTGGAAAGATCTTTAGCCCTTTTCAGTGGGTGAGTGAATGGCCCTGCTCCGCTTCCGGGCTATTCTCGTTTTTTGTTTTTTAATCGTAAAGACCACAAGATGTCCCCATATTAAACTTTAAACAAAGGCTGCCATTAAAGAAAGGCTACCTGTATTTCATGGCTCGATCAGTCACTTTAGTGACTCCATTAAAGTGGATAATGTAAAGCAACTCACTTTAGTTTCTGTAATTTGATACTGCATAAATCAATCAATAATCAATGAACATTTTTTATTAATAATTTCAAAATCAACTTAAGAAAATCAAGATGCCAACTGATGGCCGACGCGACCTGTCACCTGCAATTGGTCTGAGGTTTGCGTATGACATAGGGTATTTAAATTGCCTCTGATTTGTCTGAATCCGCCGGATGATCTTTGAAAGGCACCATTTTAAATTTTAATTTTCTTTTAAGAGATTGTAATTTAGTGCAATTTTACATTGTTGAGAACCTCTGGTTCAAATTTAAATCAAATTCCTGTGACAAATACCATAAACTGTAAAGCGATATGATAACCATTTCTTGGACGCCTTCGAGTTTGGGGAATCTTAGCAGCAAGAAATTTTTGTCGACGTGACCCATTACTTGAGTTTGGTAGTGACGGCCATGGAATCTTGAGGAGAATTGAAACAATTAATTAGGAGAATTGAAACACTTAATTAGGAATACGTCAAAAGAATTCACAGTAGGCAGGCAGTAAACATTTCATTGGACATGGAGGAGATGGAGAGTCACAAAAATAAGGTGTTGCAGGTAGTTCTCACAGACACACCCTTATTTCTTTTATTACTGGTGTTGTTTCTTACCAATTACATGGCTTGTAATTGATTTGGGCTCAAAATGGCAAAGGCAAAGGCATTCCCTGCAAAGGAGATGAAGGGCAGGTTGGGAATTATGAGTAAAAGATTGTAGGAAAAACTAAATTAAAGATAGAGTTACAAAAAACCAACAACCTTTAAAACTGTGTTAAAGTATAAAAAATACGAAACATTATATTATTCAAAAATCTTCTTCACAAAATAACTTTGCTAATAAATTTTACATTTAGCACAAAAATAAAAACGTTGAAAATGACTTCACTAATAAAAACATTGAAAATGATTTAACTAATAAAAACATTCAGCACAGAAATGTTTTTGTTGAAAATGACTTTACTCATAAAAACATTAGCATTTGTTGAAAAATATAACATTGAAAATGATTTTACTAATAAAAACATTCAGCACAGAAATATTTTTGTTCAAAATGACTTTACTAATAAAAACATTAGCATTTGTTGAAAAATATTCAGAAATGTCTTTGTTGAAAATGATTACTAATAAAAACATTAGACACAAGAATGTTTGTTTGTTTTTTTTTTTTTTTTTTTTTCTTTAGAAAATGACTTTCTTAATAAAAACTAAAAACATTAAACACACAACTGTTTTGTTGAAAAAAAAAAAAAAGTGAATAATTCAACTCCATTACACTTTTTGTTTTTTTTTTTTTTCGATATTTATGTATGATGAGAGGAAAGAGACCTTTACTTCAACATAAACTAATTTGAAGTTTGGTGAAAAGCTAATGAGTGGAAATGAGACTTTCGCAAAGTTCTATACATATATATTTATTTGAAGCTTTATTTTATATTTTTCATTATTTTAATTATTATTAAAACATCTATTTAGATATTTGTGTTGTAAATTTTTCTTTTCTATTTGTAATTTAATTTTATTGGTTTTTAATTAATTAATAAATATATATTTTTAAATGGTGAATTATAACTTTAATTCCTATTTGCTTCTTTTTTTTCTAAATTGTAGATAGTTTGAGACTTTTAATATATTTTAGATTAGAGTTGCATTTAAGATATGAATATTAAAATTCAAATATAAAAGTAATCTTGCAATTTATGTACAAATTAAATTAGTTTATTAGATAGTTTGAGACTTTTAATATATTTTAGATTAGAGTTACATTTAAGATATGAACATTAAAATTTATTATTAAAGTAATCTTGTAATTTATGTACAAACTAAATTAGTTTATTATCTCAAATGAACATAAGGCTAATTAGTTCTTATATTTGGGTGCATTTTCATAATTAATCATAAATTATTGAATTTTCTTGTGATTATGGTCAAATTAAACCATTTTCTCAAACTAAATCCATCTTATTACCAATTTTAATTTTGTTGATTCCATTTCTTAAATTAAATATATTAAACAATATAAATTTGAAATTCATTAGTTTATTAAGGTTGGTTTAAGCACTATCTTTTTTCAGGAAAGATAAAACATTGTACATGATCTATGATAGCTTCATCATATTGAGTGACATAATATCTGTGTCCACAAATGTCCATTACAATTTAACCATTCCACGGCACCAGGGAGATCCTCATAATGTCCAGAGAAGATTGTCAATATACAAATCGCATCAACAATTGTCAATGCTTCATGAAAATGATGTTCTTATCTGTGTAAACAAAAGGATACATGAGGCAGATACATTGAATCATTATAAACAGTGTGCCCCAACGATGCCCTGTGTAGAGAATCCACCTCTTCAAAAACCAAAACAGTATTGCATATATAGAAAAAATGTCATTAATAGAGTGTTATAATCGGCTCGCTAGCCCTGCTTGCTTGTATGGTGATACATGACTCGTCTATATCACTCGCTTGTATGGTGACCCGAGGCATGAGAGTGTACACTGTATCTTAGAAAAACTGCCCTATTTAACAAAACCAGCAAGTTATATTTACACAATACCTATAGAAAAGGATTAGATGTCAAAAACCAGAGGCCCGACAGCCTTCGTGGAGGATCACGACAGAGGGACCTCAAATTCATTGAGTGGTAGCCCCCCTCTATAATGTATAATGTTGATACTACCAATGGGAGAAAGGAGACATCGTTTTGATAGGCAATCAGCCCTAGTGTTGTTCTCTCTGTATATATGCCACATTGGAGGACCATTGAGTTTTTGGAGCATGTGTTTTACACGAGTAATCCATCCCTACAACCCCCTTGGATTAAATATAGCCTTACCTCCAATGCCATCAATGATATTTTTTTCATCCCCATATATATTAACTGATTGCATGCCTAAATTATAGGCAACCCACAAACCACTCCATAATGCCAGTAGCTCCGCTTTACTGGTAGTACTTCCCCTCCGTTCCAAAAAATCTGTTATCGATCCATATTCTCCATTTTAATCCATGCCCCACATCCGCAACGTCCATATTGTTGAGCCCCATTAAATTATATGGCCGACAGAGTAATGGGATGTGGCCGAAGATGTTTAGACATGTCCCTTGTAGGTGAATCATGATATGGTTGACCATCCATCCACACCATAATCACACCATGTATGCGGGAAATATTAGCAAATTCCCCTATGAATATGCAATGGTTCTGTGTTAGCCAGACCTCCCGCTTCAAATAGAATGGCAATGATTTATATATACCTTTCAATGCACCCCAAGCTTCCAAAGTATTTATGAAGTTGTTCAGTCTCCATCTTGATCCATGTGATAACGAGAGAATAATGCCTATATCGAGCATGTGAACTTACATAATAGGAATATGTGAGAATCTGTTTCCTCCAAGTCGTGAGAGAAAGAGCACCATCCCGGACCGTAGAACCCACGTCTCATAATTTTATCCTAGGTCAGGATACGTCCTTTCCATGCCAACCAACCAAACAATAGAATCTTAAGGGGAATTTTCCAGCTCCATAATTTCTTGAAAGGGGATGGGGTGTTTTCTACTGATTGGATATGAATAATGCTCATGTACACCTCCTTTACAATCAATCCTTCCCCCATCACTACCCCATTCAAAACGATTTTGTCACCCTCCTGATTATGACACAACCACCCATTCTTTAGGGCGTTGATAAACAATTTCCAATTGTGTGCGTCCTCCCCTGGAAAACCAATCTGCGATGTAGTCTTCGATCTTGGGATCCCTTGTTGCCAACACATGATCAATTGAGACAGCTGGAAGATGCCCCTGTGTGCCAGTCTATAGATGGTCCTGTTGGAACACCTAATCCTACATGAGTAGGTGTGGAATGCGAAAATTCACAATGGAGTCCAAGTGACCTTGGAATATGAAACCAAGAGTCACACCATTGTACTACAAATTTACATCATATGTATAATGGAAAATAAGAAAGCCTCACGCTTATCCTTCATTGTGTTGAGTCTCTTGTGTGTGTGTGCTCATCTTCCTCATACACCATGTGTGTGCCTTAACATGGTGTTTAACATGGTATCAGAGCGGGCGATTTCTGGCCCTGCTCCACTTTGAGTGAGCCATTTGTGTTTATGGCCTATGCATATCTGCAAAAATTGTTGGTTTTTTTGCAGCACTCAAGTGTTTGTAGCAGTCTTTTTGCCACATTCAGAAAGTGGTTTTGGAGAAGGAGCAGCGTTCAGAAGAAAGAGCAGCATTCAAAATTTGTTTTGAAGAAGAGCAGCAGTGGTTTTGAAGAAAGGCAACACTGCCCATCTGAAGGTTTTCATTCTCATTTTTCCTGCAATTTCTATTAATTTCTGCATTGAAGAGTTGCTGGAAAACACTGTTTAAAAAGGGTTTCTGAAGTAGAAGTTTCTGGCTTTTTAATGGAAAAGAATTTTGAGTTTTTCTGCTACTGAGCTATTGGAAAATTTCTAGGTTTATTGGCAATCTGCTATTGCATTTCAGTACTTGAAATTTGTACTGTTCCCTTCATTTCTGGAATCTGCTGCCTATATTTCAGTGTTTAAAAATTATGATGTTGTTTAATGATAAGCTCTCTGCTCTCTGCTGTTATATAAATAAAAAAATAAAAAAAAATCCCTACAACTATCCGCTCCCTAAACTCTGCAATCAATCCCACATTCATCACTTAACAGCTCTAACCCTCACCTCACGCTCTCGGCCTATCCACTATACACCACTGCTCACGTTCCTCTACCACACACTACCCTCATCTCACACAGCTCATACCCTGCATCTGCTTGCTCCAATCGAACAACACGACATCAACAACGAACCCCTCTCACCTGCTCCTGCGTTAACACGCCCCTCCCCCTCACGCTCATTCATCACTCGAATTTTTTTATACAAGCGCCGCTCCCCCACTGCGTTGTGGCCTGCGCCGCTCCACCCTACCGAAACCTATGCTACCTTCCCACTCTACCCACGCCTCCCCTTCACTCTGCAACTCACCGCGCCCTCCATTTGCAAACTCCCATCCTTACCCACGCTCCCCATTCCACTGGTAGCGTCTAATACCAACGCCCCCTCACCGTGGCCTGCACTCAAATGCTCGCCTGCCTATCGCCCTCACTTGGCCGTTCCACACAGTTAACGCCGATGCCCTCAACTTCGACCCTTACGCCCTCACGCTGCACAAGCGCCCTCACGCTCCATAGCCGCCCTCTCCACTGCTATCTAACAGCGCGGCCTCTCCCAAACCCAGTTCTCCCCTTCACCAATACGTTCGGCCTTCCTCAGCACCATACGCTCAACGTCCTCCCTTCTGCTCAAACGCTTCGATACCCTCAATACTGCCTCCATCCTTTACTAATACCGCCTATCCCAATAAAATTCGTTTTTTTTTTTTTTCAATTCTCATACAACCTTTCCCCAATTGTAATACCACCCCTTCTCTTTTTAAAAAATCGTTTTCCCTCCCATATTTTAATATCGCCCCCCAATTTAATTTTTAAAATTCGATTCCAATTTCCCTTCCCTTTCAATACCATACTCCCCACCATACAATTCCGCCCCCTCTCATTTTTTAAATACCCCTTCCTATTTACTTTCCCTCCATTTCTAATTCCCATTTTTAATTAATTTTAATTTTTTTAATTAATTAAAATTAAAAAAAAAACAGCAGAGAGAGAGAGGAGAGAGAAGATTTGAACAGCAGAAAAAGAGGAATGACATGTGAGCAGAATTGAAGAAATGACATGGACTATACATATAGAAGAAGAAAGTGAAATTTGACATTATGTGATTTCTGGCATAAGGGTGATTTTTCTGAAGAAATTTACATTTGAAGACAAGTCTGCTATCATTCAAAACAGCTCTTTGAAGGAAAATTTCAGCTGCTTTAAAGGCCTCTTGCACAAGTTGTTTTTGCTGCACATTCAAATATTTTGTAGAAATTTTGTATTGAACTCACATTGTGAGTGAATTTGCATCTTCATAGTTGCAATCAGTAAATTTGAGTTGTTGGAAATTTTTGATTGTCCTCCATCATTTGAGGAGCACATTTTGTGTTTTGAGAATTCTTTTGAGTCATTTGTATTTCTTGTTGCATCACATTGTAAACGGGTGCATTTTCGGTTGAAGCCAACACCCTTTCATTTTTTGAGCCTAAATTGTTGAAAATGGCCAAAATCAATGAGGCATTAGTGTTGTTGAATGACCTCATTCATTCAAATGTTCATGATATGATAAAAATGAGCAAGGTTGCTCTATGTAACATTCAGAGTTGTTTGCTAGATGCACAAGAGAAGATTGAGTTTTTGAAGTTGGAATCTCAGCTCCAACAAGATGAACTTCAACAAAAGAGTCACCATTCTGAACCTGTTTCTGTTCAGAAGATTGAGAAAGACTCCCATCAGCAGCATGTCAGTAAAGTTCCTGTTGATTCACATTCAGTTCTTTGCACTAGAGCAGATGTACATGCAGATGCAGCAGTTCAACTTGCACTTCCTAAGCCCATCATCAGACCTTGGGAAGAGCTTGTCCACAACAAGCACCGAACTGGTCTTGGATATGACAAGGATGTGTCCTTTCATATTCCAGACTACACCAAGCCCATCAAATTTCAGAGTGCCGGATTCTTGTATGACAGTTCACCTGCAGCTGTTCCAGATCCTGTTCCACTTCCACAACAGATTGAGAAATGCCAACATTGTGATCGAGTTGGCCACATGAAAGATCACTGTTTTGATCTTCATCCATGCAAGCACTGTGGTCGGCACACTCATTCTTCAGACAGATGCTTCAGACACAAGCCTCCTGCAAGAACCAAGATTCATCTTGGATGGATCGCTTCTTGGCAATGGGCATCAGCAGCCAAGAAAATGTTTACGACACATGTTAGAACTTGTTCACGGATATTGAGCAAACTTGCAGTTGAGTTTTCGCCATCATCTCACCTTGTCCCTGACAGGGGGGAAAATGGTGGTCATGTACAAGCTTCGATGACAGATCAAGCGAGCCTGAGCCACAATCTCTCATTCCATGTTCAGAGTTGTAGCCAACAGTTCAAGCGAGCCTGAGCCACAATTCGTCATTCCGGATTCAGAGATGTAGCCAGAGATACGGATGCCCATGAGCATACCTTCGTTTGGTGGATAACCAAAAACCATCATCTTTGGTTGGTGGATAACCTAAAACCATCACTTTCGGTTGGTGGATAACCTAAAACCATCATCTTTGGTTGGTGGACAACCTAAAACCACCACAGGTAGTAGACCTCCCTTCTTTTAGGTCGAAGGTCTCCCTTTTTTATGAGGGACAATTCCTCTAGCAGAAGCTTTCAACTTCTTGCCAGTTTTGGAAGAGTTCCGGGAACTGCAACAAGTATTGCGTTCCAGTGTTTGTGGTCATCCTAAAACCACCTCTTTTTTCCAACATTTCAGAGAGTTGATTCAGCCAAGTGCTGCCATGTATACTTTGTAGATTTGTATTACAACTCTTTTCTTGGACTCACACATACCCCTTCGGATTAAGGGGGGATGTTGGAACACCTAATCCTACATGAGTAGGTGTGGAATGTGAAAAGTCACAATGGAGTATAAGTGACCTTGGAATATGAAACCAAGAGTCACACCATTGTACTATAAATGTACATCATATGTATAATGGAAAATAAGAAAGCCTCACGCTTATCCTTCATTGTGTTGAGTCTCTTGTGTGTGTGTGCTCATCTTCCTCATACACCATGTGTGTGCCTTAACATGGTGTTTAATAGGTCCTGTCAACCAGAAGCCTACATTCACTGATACCCAGAATACGATCACAACCCAAGACAATGTTGTGACCATTTCCAAATTTCCATACTAATCTGGCCTTTATCAGATGCATCACCTTCTTGAAACTCATCCAAATGAAATATTGCTTATTTTCTGATATAATCAAACCTCTATATATCTATAACAATGGGTTCCCATGTACATATTTATAGTATATAATCATGACCCAAATACCCTTTGAGGTCATTTCCCTCCATAATGATTTAATGAGCATGGCATTAATAAAGGTGCGCACATCAAGGAGACCCCATCTGCCATATTATTTCGGTAATGAAATTGTGTGTAGTTTACATAAGTGTATCTTCTTATTCTTGGCACCACCAGACCACAATAAATTTGTGATCACCACATTGATCCGGTCCACCGTGTGGATAGGAAAGAAAAATAGGTGACCCCAGTAAAATATGAACTGAATTAAAAAAACTTGGATAAGAATATAACCTCCACCTAAAGACAACCACCTGTGTGACCATTTGTGAATCCTCCCTTTGAATTTGTCCACAAGCCATATCCAATCCTCCTTCTTGTATCCGCATGGTTTTCGCTTGAAACCCAGGTAGGTGAACTCATCCAATAAACTTTTGGCTTCTGCCCCCAAGAATTCTGTTATAAAGTTTATTTCATTCATATCACCAGATGCAAATATCAAAATATATTTTCCTTTGGTGATGTTCAATCTCATAGCAGCACCGAATCGCAGGAGGATGTAGTGTAAGTAGAACCATTGGTTTCGAAGAATCCTGCCAATTACAAGTAAGTCGTCTACAAATAAAGAATCGAAATAGAGACAGTAGGGGAAAGGGATAAACCCATAAAGTATCCAAATTTATTAGCCATTATAAGAATATTACTGAAGCCATTCATGACAAGGATGAAAATCAGTGGAGATAGAGCGCATCCTTGTTGGAGACCTTGGCCAGCTTTGAAGAAACATGAAGGGGATCCATTGATGATGACCGCATAACTTACCGATGAGATACAAGCCATAATCCATCTTATATTTCTCATTGACAGCCCCACCTTTAATAGCAGCAATATGATGTACGACCAGTCCACCGAATCATATGCCTTGTACATGTCGACTTTCAATATTATAGCCTCCATCTTACATGAGTGGATCATATGAATTACTTCTTGGGTCGATGCCACTGCATCATGGATGATCGTCCTTTTAAGAAATTGTGTTGTGCCATAGAAATATAACCAGACATAAAACCCTTTAGCCTTTGCACAATGATTTTTTATGTAATCTTGTACAAGGTGTTACATAGAGAAATGGGCTTATATTCGTTGAAGGATCAGGGATCTGAAGATTTTGGGATCAATGTAATGAAGGTGGAGTTCATACCACCAGGTACATGGCCCGAGGATCTGATGTGTTCGGTGATCGTCAATAGTTCATCAGCCATTATATCAAAAAAATGAAGTAAAAATTTAGCATGCCATCCATCAGGGCCAGGGCTCTTATCATGCGCAAATGATTTAAGGACCTCCTCTATCTCATTCATGGATATGCACTTCCCCATGATCTTGTTTGTAGCACCATCAAACATCACAGGCATATGTTCCAGAACCCATTCCCGGCATCGAAAATCCATACCCTCCTCTGCTTTGTAAAAGTCTGAAAAATGTGTAAATGCTTCCTATTGTATATCCTTTGTATTATATATCTTAGTACCATCCTCCAGTTCATGTTTCCAGATAGAGTTAGTGTTTCGGCGACCATTTTCTATTTTATGAAAAAAAATTGTGTTTAGGTCCCCCTCCTTGAGCCATTGGACCCTTCTTTTAAGCTTCCAAGTCACTTCTTGGATCTTAAGAATTTCCACCTTCCTCATCTCCAATCCCCGCAGCTTATCATATGCACGATGATCCAGAGGAGCATCAACCATCCTGTCTAACATATGTTCAATCTCAGCTGAAATTGAAATGAGCTCCAACCGCAATTCTTTCTTTTTTTCGTTTTCCCACTTTTTGGTTCTCCGTTTTAGTCTGTGGAGCTTCGCCGAGAATTTCCTCCGTCTAGCACTGTCGACATGATCCTTCTTCCAGAACTCCATCACCAATTTATTATAACAAGGATCTTCGAGCCATATTCTATTAAATTTAAAGGGAGCACCATGTGTAGCTGGCTCCATTCTCCATGATAATATGATCATCACGTGATCACATATGGTGTCTGCAACCACCCTTGATATAAAGTTTCCCAGTTCCTATATTAATTCCTCATATACCATAGCCCTGTCCAACCGCTTCCCAACAAATTCATCACCCACCCGCCTATTGTTCCATGTCAGAGTCAATGGAACATGACAAATGTCCACTAGATGATTGTCGTTGTATAAATGTCTAATACGATCAGCCAATTGATCATGCCGATATTCTTGTCCCCATGATTCGGACACCGAGAATGTTGCATTAAAATCACCTATTACAATCAAGTTTGTAACATAGAATTTTGGATGATTCAAGTCTGTCCCAAAAAGTAGAACGATGGCAACATGGTGCATATAAGTTAATGATGTGTACATTTTTTTCATATCCTCTCAGAGATCCATATAAAATTATTCCCCCAAAAAAACTGTATGCCCGGAAATCCGCCCATGCAGGATTCCACATAACCAACATTTCTCTGGCCTTACCAACGAAATTTGTCCCAACAACGCGCCACCCAGGACAAATTTGAAGTAAAGAAACAATGGCTTTAATCCTCGGAACCATGGTCTCTTGAAAAAGAGCCATACTTGGTTGCAAATCAGAAAAAAGGTCTCTGAGGCGAAGAATGTTAGAGGGGTCGCCCAAACCCCTGACATTGAGGGAAATGATCAAATTCATTTTGAAACAAGGTCAGGGCCCTGCTCTAAGTGCCCTAAGGCCCTCTAATGAAGAAATGGGGATTTCATGAAATTCGCTCAGGTCCTCATGGAATAAAGACTTTGTCTTAAGCCTTCCGTGGAAGTTTTGAGACCCAAAATTTGATTTCTTTCTCACAGTGATATTTTTACCTGAAGTAGGGGAGATGGATATGGGAGTGTCCAGTGGAGCCTTGTCGAAAATAGTGAGAGCGGCTAGGTCAAGAGCCAGATTTCCCAATAAAGATTCAATATCACTCCCCACTATAGTCCGAGGAGAATCAACAGGTAAACCCAGCTCCAAGTCAGGGGCAAGTGGGGGTGGAGCCCATTCCATGGGGGCATAGAAGGAGATATTGTCATATTTGCCACAGATCTAGGATGCACAGGAGTCTTTTCCAAGTCGGAATGAGAATAATTAGTGGGAGTACTATGCTGTGAAGGAGCATAGGTAATGGGAGGAGGGTGCAACAGAGTGACAAGAACAACCTGGCGAGATGAAGTGTGTGTGGCATCATGGAGTACCGACCCTTTTTGGTATGGTGGAAACCTTTCTTTGTGGGATATAAATGTATCATATGAATCAAAATCGGATTATGGCATAGATGACTTACCCGAGTGGATTGGATCACGTTAACCATGTGATAAATCCTCATGTGATCCCCGCCATGATTTCTTGTAGCATCCCCTCTGCCTGTGCTATATAGGGTATATGTTCATTAGATGACCCATTTGATGACAGATCAAACATCTGAAGGGAACCCCCCAGTAATCTGCGCGTTGTCTATGTCGACGCTGCCCCCATACCAAATCCACATCACCCAAAAAACCCCCCGCAAAACTAACCTCCACAAACATCCAAGCTATTCGCTTATCATTTGTGCCGAATATTCTCGGGTCCACATGCTTTGTATGTCCAATGGTGTTGCAAATTGCAGTAAGTGCCTTGAGCATCCAAAATTCAAGTGGTAACCCAGTAGCTTGACCCATACCATCTTGTTCTTTGGAGCCTCCACAATCGGGTTTAACCCCAAATACATGGCAACATCTGCATGAAGCTACGCTCACGAACTGATGTGCACCTTAGAATCTTTTCACAATCATCTTTGTGCAAGAAATGAACACTAAACCAAGTGTTCATCATTAAACTGACCTCCAGATTATACCCCAGCATGGGACTCTATATACATTTGACCCATTCCACCATGTCCACCTCTGCCATGTCTATGAAAATCCATCGACTGATTAGCACTCGCTTTTGAAGGCTTGCCACCCTACCCCATAATTCCTCATATTCTACTACGACCTGTTTTACTTCAGGTGATGGCTTATGGAAGTTTTTGTTTTTTCCATGTTTACCCACTCGACCATCAATGCCTATTCTATCATTTTCGTAGCATCTAGATGGCATTCCGTTTGATTCATTTTCTTGATCCACGTAGGCCAGAGATTGATCCACCAATACATGTGTGACATGTCTCGGACCCCCGACTAACTCTGCTTTACGTGCCCATTCTACTGCCACTATGGAAAAAATGAGGGCGTCCTGCCCCGATGTATCAAAAGACAGAATGTCGAATATCTCCGCCATCCAATCAAACCCCAATGTGTTATTAGCAACCAATTATTTTAACGGTACCACATTAACTGTTCACCCACCCAAATCCGGATGAATCGCACACTGTGGATCCTAATGTAATTAGATATGTAATGATGTCAGAACCACATAAATGGGAGTCGTCATCCAAATGTGGGCATCAACAATGTTTTAAACATCAAAAGGATACTGCCCAGGGTAACAAAAACCACCATACAATAACATTTAAGATGACACCTACCCTATTAATACTCCACCTCATCTCAGTATCATCCAGTTCTAGAAAGGCCCAAAGACATTCAGGTGAGTAGATGGAAAAACTAAATGTAGTACTTCCCACCAGCCAATCAACCACCGAATAAAATCTTCCAAGATCATAAAAGACCTCGATCCATGTCTTAGAGCCTTTACGAGAGCTTGCCAGGTATGGTAAGAAAATCATAAATATATGTCGTCAACCTTCCAAATTAGCACCTAGATAATATGAGGCCAATTGAATATGCCTCAAGAAAGACTCACCAAAACTCTAGACCTGTCACATTCCAAAGTCCGATGTATATGACCCTGACGTGGGGTAGGTGAAAAATGGAATGTCAGGGTACAGATTCTGGTGACAAGAAAGGAGTGAATTTTTTATTCGTCGATCGGAAAAACCATTGCACCGGAAGAAGGAAGGTGGCGGAATGTGCATGCCAGAAAAACCAGAGTTCACAGACTCCCCTCAGACATGGCAACATCAGCAACAACAACAGCTCATGCAATGCCACCACCTAAAACAGAATTGGAACCTGAAATATTTGTAGGGTATGTAAATGATGAAAAAATCAATCCACTTATTCCAGATCAATGTCCATCTAGACCTATACAACGTAATAGACGAGTCTGAAACCTTAGGTGTCTCGTGTGCAGGAAGCCTATTCCCACGGTTTTTCATTGGCTCTTTTATGGATGACCTTCATATGTGTTATGTAAATTTCATATAGGATGATAATAGTACAAACAACCAATATCCTAATTTGTATAATAACCTCATATGATTCAGGTACCATTATGTGTATACATTCATGGATACATATTAAGGACCTCCCAGAAGCTAGCTATATTCCTATCCATGTATATGACACCTTGACATTAAACCATCCAATATCCTAAAGGTCCGACCCACATTAACCCCTAAGATCCTTCAAATCAAAATGAACAACTAAAATGGAATTGTCCCAACATTCCCAATGCCAGACAGTATGAAGATAACCTTTACACACCGAGGGCCCAACATGAACATTGACTAAGAGCTATAACCCCACTATTAAGATACGAGCATTTGAGGATAGCTAAGTCGATATGTTGATAAATTACCAGAGGTTGTAGAAAGACACCCAGTAAGAAAACCAGAATCTCTTTGCCGTCTACAGAATATTACATGAACTTGGCACAATTCAGTATCATCCAGTGACTCGATGACAACTGTAATTCGATGCGGCTACATACTACGAGTATTAGTTAAATTTGTAGCTTAAAGGAACATTTTAAGTCCGCCGTGTTCCAGGAGATTTATAAGGGAAATATAATTTCATTCTTATTCTATGCCATATTTATCTTTAGTACCGTTAAGATACTCTGAACAATTCAAGCAAGATAATTAAGAACAGAGAACAGAGAGAACAAATATTAGCTTAACTTCCGGCATGCATGTAGAAATGTACAAAATCTGAAATGAGTGAGCAGAAGTAACAAAATGGTTGGACACGACTTTGCGAAATGTCAATAAATTATAATTAACACAATATTTTAGTGTGCACATATTATTACAAATATTAGTCTGGAGAATACCATCTTAGATTCTGAAAATTCCACTGCCAAAAAAATTATATATTTTACCAAATAAGGTGAACGATTACAGAGCTCTCTGTCTCACACATACAATAGATACTTTCTAGCAAGTACATCTGGTTACTATGAGTTTGAAAGATAGGATCTAGATATACACCATCTTGGCTTCTGAAAACTCCATTGCGAGGAAAAGAAAAGCCTCAAAACTACATAAATAAAGGGAGCACCCACATGTGTCGCGTTTAAGCACTATATAAATAATGAAAATGCAATTAGTACGAAATTTATTTTCAAACATATTTAATTAGGTTTGATCATTAGAAAGTCCTAATTGTTTTGGTTTTAAAATTGTCTTAATTTCAAACATATTTAATTAGATTTGATCGTTAAAAAATCATAATTACTTTTTTTTTTAAATTTCATAGAGCCTTACCATTTTATATTTATCAAAAAGAGAGCAGATTTCCATACATAGACATAAGCAGTTAATGGCCTCAACCTGCCCGAAGGAAACCAGGTCTGTTGGCCACCTTAAGGAATTAAAAGCCATCCAGTATTGAAATAATTTCTTCCTTCTACTTGTTGCTATATCTACTTTACTATGTTCATCAAAGTATAACTTAAAATAGTATAAACTTGCCGCAAAAAACATTATAGACTATTAATATCTAAGATCAACCATCTGATGAGTCAATAGGAGCTGGGTCTTTTGCAGTAGATCTTGACATATCTACTTTCCGAATGGATTGAAGCTGTCATTCAATTCTGCCAATTCGAGTCGTTGCATGATACTGAGATACTCCAATCTCTTGAATTTTCTATTTGATTTCCTGCAGAACTGAAACCACATTGGGGTTTCCTTCTGTTTCCTGCATACTGGTCATTGCCTTAACCAAAACACATTTGAGAATCCAATACATATGGATAGATTGGTGAAAGAGAGATAGCCTCCCTCTTGTGTTCTTGGGGTCTGAGATGAAATCCATAGTGGCCTCCTGCTGTTCAATTTTTTCTTCTTTTTGATTGCTTTCTCTCTCCTGGCCCTGAATAATATTACGGACCTGAGGTGGGTTTCCTGTGGAGTAGAGATCAAAGATATTCTCCATTACCTCTTTTTTAGTTTTCCTGTCGTGCTTTCTTGGACCAACATTATGAGTTGGAAGCTCCTGCCTCCCTTTCCCGTACCCTGACGTTTTCCAGATTGACATTTTACCATGTTTTTAAACTGACAAACACACGCTGACAGCTCTTGTGCAGCCCCTGTGGAAATATAAAACAAGCCTGTATATGGCAAGGCAGAGTCAATAACAATATTCGTATGACCTCTTGTAGGGCCCACTACTTCCTTCGAAGCTATCGGAACCACTGAACTTGTTACCATGCAGTCACTGTCATGGATAACAACAGCATAAAGGGAAAATAGAGAAATCACAAAAACCTCCATAACAACATTTAGGGTGGTGAAATAAACCGAAGTAACATTTACCGACCCTACTAGGGCGGCCAGACTATGAAACAGAGCAAAGGTTACCCTCTCGCCCCACGACAAAGAATTATTCTGAGGAGGCCAGGTTTGGGAGACAGAATTATCCTACCTTGAATTACAGACAAGCTCATAAGCTTGGGATGTTTTAATTTTTTTTATAAGCATAAGCGACAAAACCCACATTTTAATATGAGATTCACACATAAAGAAATGCAGGAGGGTCTTTAAGTTTGCATCATACTGAAACGAATAAGGGGTCCTAAAACAAGGGTCCACTGGCCACGCTGGAAAAACCAAATACAACTTGCATGAAGCATTGATGGACCCTTCAGTGCAATCGAAATGTAAGAGGGTCTTTAATTGAGCCAGGGTCTTTAACTGAGCCTCATACTGAAATGAAGAAGGGGTTCTAAAACAAGGGTCTAATGACCGAGCTTGGTTTTTCTATGGTTTTTAATATATATATATATATAATTGTGATTTATAACTTTATTTCATATTGGCCCTCCTTCGACCGATCACTTCCTATCGACTTCAGCTCATTATCCAGGAAATCAATCTAGAGAATCTCTTCTGGTACCTTGGAGCTTGCATGCCTCGATGGAAAGTTCTTCACATTCGACAACAGATTCTCATCGTTGGCCTTCGATCGAGTGATTTTGTAGATGTTCAACTCCAACTCATTGTTCACATTCCGCGGATTGTACTAGTTTTACCTTGAGGGCCATTATCATTACTAGTGGTTTCTCTCGCACATGTTAACATCTTTCATCATTCGCTGGTAATCAGGTGCTTTTCTTGCATGTTCAACTTTAGTTCATTCATTCGCATTCTTTAATTTTTACTTGTTCAGGTCGAGATGGAGCGCAAGACCCTGGGTTTTGTCTGATAAAATCCAAGTTGCAAGACGATTTGGTTTATCATGACTATATGCATGACTCTTATGATTGGATGGTTGCGACCATACCTGAGTCTATTTGATGATCCTTCTTACTGGATGGCTGCATCCATACCTCGGATCTTATTGTTATATGTACTCTATTATGGATGGCTGAACCCATACCACATATTCATGTATCAAAGATATCGGTTGTACTTGTTCTTGCAGGTCTTCCAACAACGGAATTTTGGTTTGGGCATATTCTCATAAAGCATTTCACCCCTCCCTCTCTCTCGGACCTCATGCTTTAGGGGGCATCTATTACATAGTAATTTGTCACCGTCCTTGCGATCCCTATCTTGAAACATTGGAGGACCATTTCAGTGACTTCTGTGTACTGTCATACATTGCCATAAATGTCATTGCATACTTTGGCATGTCAAGAACATATTCTCTGTTGCTCATTCCTTAGGAATACCTTAAAAAACATATGATTTTGGCTCGACGCTGGTAGGAAGTTATGGCCTCATGCCCATGAAGAAATTAACATTGGGCCCCGTGCCCTTTGGCACTATGTCTCAAAAGGGTACCCATGTCGAGCTACTTTTGGAAATTTTTTAAAAATAGAAATGAAGTTTCCATGCTTAAAAACTTCGTGAGCGAAGTCATCATGGTTTGTTTAACTGAATAATGTCGAGTTTATCCCTTTGGCCTATTTTTTTCCTACAATTGTGAAACTCCCCAAAGGGATAGACCTCTCCTCCACCTTATGTGGGATCCCAAACCTCCTCCTCCTCTCCTATAAAATCTTCCTTCTCACATTGATTCAGCTAGTTGAACAGTCATTACTATAGCTGATGTGTAGAAGAAGGCAGAGAAGAATCCATTATTGAGAGAGAGTTTAGGCTCATTGCCTCATCGAGTCCAATCCCAAACGAATGCTTGAGACGCGCCCGACTGAACCCGTCAAAGGAGATCTGCAACGTCAAGGCATAAGGTTGTAAACTTATTTTTCTCTATCAATAATACATGACTGGTTTCTAGTTTCATCTTTGTTTCCATTTATATGCAAAGTGTTTAGCTCTCGTTGACTAGGTGAATAGTTGTAGATGAATGTATATGCTTTTATTATGTTATCTCTTGTTTGATCTTTGTTCATATGCGTGAACATCGTCACCAACATGTAGCCCAAGACGTGAAGATAGAGATCAAAGGACCGATGCCCCGTGCCACGATGAAAGCGTCGGACCAAGGTAGGATATATGTTCCAGTTCATATTTCATTTATAAGCTAGGAATTCAAGAGTTCATCATGTTCCCTTGTTGCTAGACCCACCCTAATGCTAGAGGGATCGCCTCTGTCCGCAGAGGGGATTTTCCTACTCAACAACACCCTACGTGGTGGAATAGAAGAACTGGGGAGGCTGCTTTGGCCAGAAGACTTGATCGATTCCTGGCTAAGGTCTCATTAGCTGAAAAACTTGATAAAGCCGGTCAATGGGTTGGGGATGGTGGCACCTCATATCACAATCCTTTTTACCTTGAAGTTTAGATGGGCCAGATTAAGCCCCACTCCCCCTTCAAATTTAATTCCATTGGATCGAAAAGCCTGCCTTTCACGAATTGGTCAAAAGCAAATGGTAGCACTGTGAACAATGTCCTGATCTGGAGCCTGACCAAGTCCTATACAATAACCTGGCCAGACTAAAGTCCCAAACCATCTCCTAGGCCATAAGTAAGAAAAAAATAGAGGAGAAGTCTCTATCAAAAATTGAGAATGAACTCAGGTGTTTGTCTGGTCTGGATGGACATGGCTTCCTATCAGCCAAGGATAAGGATAAGCTCACTGACCTTAAATTGGAGAAATCCAAACTCCTTAGGATTTAGGAGGAGGAATGGAGACTCAAGAGTAGGGCCATTTGGCTTCAAGATGGGGATGATAATACTAGATTCTTTCAACAATGTGCCAAGGGCAGAAGGATCACCAACACTATCTGGGATCTTAAGGACTCTCATGGAATATTGGCCCACACTCATGCCCAACTTGTTGATATGGGTATAAATCATTTCTCTAACCAGTACAAGGATCTTGGGTCGGAAAACATAATGGATATCATGCAGATTGTGTGATCCATGCACAGGTTTGTGGAGGAGGATAATTTGGAGGAGCTGGTTGGTCTGGTCACCATGGATGAGATTGAAGGGGTCCTGAAATGGTTTAATAAGGACAAAATTCCTGGTCCTGATGGTTGGCCGATTGAATTCTACCTCTCCTTTTTCAAGCTTATTGGTAGGGATATCCTTCAGGTCATTGAGGCCGGAAGGATATCATGTCATATTTATGATATCTTTAATTATACTTCCATCACCCTCATCCCAAAAATTGATAAACCCCAATCTTTCAATGACTATCAACATATATCTTTGTGTAATTGTATCTACAATATTATAGCCAAGATTATTGTCAATCGCATCAAACCCATTCTCTCCCGACACATAGCCAAAGAACAATTTTCATTTCTCAATCATAGTAAAATCCACGAAGTCATTGGTACTACTCAAGAGGTCTTACACTCTATTAATCTCATGAGCTTCAAATGAAATATACTCAAAATTGACCTGGAAAAATCCTTTAACTATGCCAATTGGAGCTACCTTCAGCTTATCCTAATTCATATAGGATTCCTACACTCCCTCACAAACTGGATTATGGGATGTATCACTAATGCATCTTTCAGCATTCTTATAAATGGTGCAGCAACTGATTTTTTCCATGCAGGTCGGGGACGTTGGAAAAGTTTCCCGCTCTCTCCTTTACTTTTTTTAATTATCATGGAAGGGCTATCCACACTTTTGGAAAAAGAAAAAGAAGAGGGGTCCATTCATGGTATCAGATTTGTTGATCTTGTACAACTGACCCACCTCTTGTTCGTGGATGATGTTCTAATATTTTTGGATGGCACTCCTCATGACAATATTAATTTCTTGAATATACTCAAACTGTTTTATAAAGCTACGGGTATGGATCCTATCAAAAGTAAATCTACCATCTTATTGGGGCGATGTACAGAATTCGAAAGCAGACATGCCCTGGCACTCTTCAATTTTTCTTGTATAGGGTTGGAAGATGGAATCAAATATCTTGGATTTCAATTGAAACAAAATGACTATCACATTAATGACTAGAACTGGATTATTGCAAAAGTAGAGCAACTCACTTTAGTTTCTGTAATTTGATAATCAATAATCAATGAACATTTTTTATTAATAATTTCAAAATCAACTTAAGAAAATCAAGATGCCAACTTATGGCCGACGCGACCTGTCACCTGCAATTGGTCTGAGGTTTGCGTATGACACAGGGTATTTAAATTGCCTCTGATTTGTCTGAATCCGCCGGATAATCTTTGAAAGGCACCATTTTAAATTTTAATTTTCTTTTAAGAGATTGTAATTTAGTGCAATTTTACATTGTTGAGAACCTCTGGTTCAAATTTAAATCAAATTCCTGTGACAAATACCATAAACTGTAAAGCGATATGATAACCATTTCTTGGACGCCTTCGAGTTTGGGGAATGTTGGCAGCAAGAAATTTTTGTCGACGTGACGCATTACTTGAGTTTGGTAGTGACGGCCATGGAATCTTGCCTAGGAGAATTGAAACAATTAATTAGGAGAATTGAAACAGTTAATTAGGAATAGGTCAAAAGAATTCACAGGTAGGCAGGCAGTAAACATTTCATTGGACATGGAGGAGATGGAGAGTCACAAAAATAAGGTGTTGCAGGTAGTTCTCACAGACATGCCCTTATTTCTTTTATTACTGGTGTTGTTTCTTACCAATTACATGGCTTGTAATTGATTTGGGCTCAAAATGGCAAAGGCAAAGGCATTCCCTGCAAAGGAGATGAAGATTACTGGTGTTGTTTCTTACCAATTACATGGCTTGTAATTGATTTGGGCTCAAAATAGCAAAGGCAAAGGCATTCCCTGCAAAGGAGTTGAAGGGCAGGTTGGGAATTATGAGTAACAGAGCTATTTATTCCCTTCCAAGTATTGGCAAAGATTGTAGGAAAAACTAAATTAAAGATAGAGTTACAAAAAAACAACAACCTTTAAAACTGTGTTAAAGTATAAAAAATACGAAACATTATATTATTCAAAAATCTTCTTCACAAAATAACTTTGCTAATAAATTTTACATTTAGCACAAAAATAAAAACGTTGAAAATGACTTCACTAATAAAAACATTGAAAATGATTTTACTAATAAAAACATTCAGCACAGAAATGTTTTTGTTGAAAATGACTTTACTAATAAAAACATTAGCATTTGTTGAAAAATATAACATTGAAAATGATTTTATTAATAAAAACATTCAGTACAGAAATATTTTTGTTGAAAATGACTTTACTAATAAAAACATTAGCATTTGTTGAAAAATATTCAGAAATGTCTTTGTTGAAAATGATTACTAATAAAAACATTAGACACAAGAATGTTTGTTTGTTTTTTTTTTTTTCCTTTAGAAAATGACTTTCCTAATAAAAACTAAAAACATTAAACACACAACTGTTTTGTTGAAAAAAAAAAAAAAGTGAATAATTCAACTCCATTACACTTTTTGTTTTTTTTTTTTCGATATTTATGTATGATGAGAGGAAAGAGACCTTTACTTCAACATAAACTAATTTGAAGTTTGGTGAAAAGCTAATGAGTGGAAATGAGACTTTCGCAAAGTTCTATACATATATATTTATTTGAAGCTTTATTTTATATTTTTCATTATATTAATTATCATTAAAACATCTATTTAGATATTTGTGTTGTAAATTTTTCTTTTCTATTTGTAATTTATTTTATTGGTTTTTAATTAATTAATAAATATATATTTTTAAATGGTGAATTATAACTTTAATTCCTATATGCTTCTTTTTTTTCTAAATTGTAGATAGTTTGAGACTTTTAATATATTTTAGATTAGAGTTGCATTTAAGATATGAATATTAAAATTCAAATATAAAAGTAATCTTGCAATTTATGTACAAACTAAATTAGTTTATTAGATAGTTTGAGACTTTTAATATATTTTAGATTAGAGTTGCATTTAAGATATGAACATTAAAATTTATTATTAAAGTAATCTTGTAATTTATGTATAAACTAAATTAGTTTATTATCTCAAATG
This sequence comes from Pinus albicaulis, assembly GCA_034641835.2. NCBI lineage: Eukaryota > Viridiplantae > Streptophyta > Pinopsida > Pinales > Pinaceae > Pinus > Pinus albicaulis. The sequence continues at coordinate 1,608,129,367 of CM076581.1, forward strand.
AACATAAGGCTAATTAGTTCTTATATTTGGGTGCATTTTCATAATTAATCATAAATTATTGAATTTTCTTGTGATTATGGTCAAATTAAACCATTTTCTCAAACTAAATCCATCTTATTACCAATTTTAATTTTGTTGATTCCATTTCTTAAATTAAATATATTAAACAATATAAATTTGAAATTCATTAGTTTATTAAGGTTGGTTTAAGCACTATCTTTTTTCAAGAAAGATAAAACATTGTGCATGATCTATGATAGCTTCATCATATTGAGTGACATAATATCTGTGTCCACAAATGTCCATTACAATTTAACCATTCCACGGCACCAGGGAGATCCTCATAATGTCCAGAGAAGATTGTCAATATACAAATCGCATCAACAATTGTCAATGCTTCATGAAAATGATGTTCTTATCTGTGTAAACAAAAGGATACATGAGGCAGATACATTGAATCATTATAAACAGTGTGCCCCAACGATGCCCTGTGTAGAGAATCCACCTCTTCAAAAACCAAAACAGTATTGCATATATAGAAAAAATGTCATTAATAGAGTGTTATAATTGGCTCGCTAGCCCTGCTCGCTTGTATGGTGATATGTGGCTCGTCTGTATCACTCGCTTGTATAGTGACCCGAGGCATGAGAGTGTACACTGTATCTTAGAAAAACTGCCCTATTTAACAAAACCAGCAAGTTAGATTTACACAATACCTGTAGAAAAGGATCAGATGTCAAAAAACAGAGGCCCGACAGCCTTCGTGGAGGATCACGACAGAGGGACCTCAAATTCATTGAGTGGTAGCCCCCCTCTATAATGTATAATGTTGATACTGCCAATGGGAGGAAGGAGACACTGTTTTGATAGGCAATCAGCCCTAGTGTTGTTCTCTCTGTATATGTGCCGCATTGGAGGACCATTGAGTTTTTGGAGCATGTGTTTTACACGAGCAATCCATCCCTACAACCCCCTTGGATTAAATATAGTCTTACCTCCAATGCCATCAATGATATTTTTTTCATCCCCATATATATTAACTCATTGCATGCCTAAATTATAATTATTTTACAATTATTTACAAATTATTATTTTACAATTATTTACAAATTTATAAATTTAAATATTATTTAAATTATTATTTTACAATTATTTACAAATTATTTACAATTATTATTTTACAATTATTTACAAATTATTTTACAATTATTATTATATTAATTTGAAGCTCTATACATATATATATTTATTTGAAGCTTTATATTATATTTTTCATTATATTAATTATCATTAAAACATCTATTTAGATATTTGTGTTGGATAATTAAGACATCTATTTAGATATTTGTGTTGTAAATTTTTCTTTTGTATTTGTAATTTAATTTTATTGGTTTTTAATTAATTAATAAATATATATTTAAACGAATTATAACTTAATTTTATTGTTTTTTTAGATTGTAGAGAGTTGAGACTTTTTAATATATTTTAATAGAGTTACATTTAAGATATGAATATTGGTAACCAAACATAAAAGTAATTTTATAATTACAACAAACCAAATGGTTGATAGTCGTAGACTTAATAGTTTTAGATTAGATTTAATATTTAAGACAGAACATTAAATTAAATATACAATTCTAACTTAAAACAAACTAAATTAGTTTATTATCCTAAACAATGTACGTTTGAATTTTATATTTGGGCATTTTCATAATTAATCATAAATTATTGAATTTTCTGTGATTATGGTCAAATTAAACCGCCTTTCTTTCAAACTTAATCCATTCGGTTACCAATTTTAATTTTGTTAGATTCAATTTTAAATTAAATACATGAAACAACATAAATTTTGAAATTCATTAGTTTATTAAGGTTAGTTAAGTACCATTTTACTTATAAAGATAAAACACATGATCTATGTATAGTTTACCATATTGATAGCATAATATCTGTACCACAACGCTTATTATAATTTAATTAGTCCACGACATCAGGAGACCCTATAATGTCCTGAGAAGATTGTCAACATACAAATTTTAATCAATGGTTAACAAGAATGATAATGTATTCGAAACAAAGGATATTATACAAGACATATTGAATCATTATAAATAAAGCTAATGATGCCTTGTAATGTTTTAGAGACATCCTAGTTGTGATAGACCATGTTTAGACATCTTTATATTAGCAAGTATACATAAAGAAGGTAGGTTATCAATAAAAATTTTGCGTTATCTTCAAATACAGTACTAATCATTTATCAAGACTTTTCAATCGACATGAGATAGGTATTGGCAGAGAAGATGAAAATCCGTTATAAAAAGGACAACTAAGAGCCATTAAAGGGGCTTATCTGTAACAATTTCTAAACAAATTACTTAAGGGTGTATGTAGTGAATGAAATATCATATAATATTAATGGTTCTTTATCAATATCCATATTAATAATATTACCATGTAATGGGCTTACCAACTAAGAATCCATACATGACAATAAAGTTAAAAACACCCTCCTAAAGAAATTAACATAGTAGAAATATGGTTGTATGAACAGTGAAATGGTATTAATGCGTTTGTTTATTTAAAGCGCTTAATAATCCACATGGTATCAATTAGATAAATTCACATTAAAACTGCGAGTCATTTTATTTCAAACATGATACAAGAAAGATGAACAAATGAAATGATTCATTTAAATAATACATAAGAGAAAGTTACAACGAAATACCAAAGACCGGTAATCTTTTAATAGATGTAACCTTCTCATCGTAGACCTTGCGTTTCAATCATATGTTTCAAAATGTATACAAAAATCCTTTTCACCCAGATCATTTTTGTAATAAAATCAGAACCCTAACCATCTGTTTTGAGCTTTATAGGAGAAAAAGAAAGTACAAAAAGGGAGTAGGTAAAATATTTAATTGTTCTACGAAACAAAATGGTTAGTAAAATGCACGCCCATACTTTACGACTTTGTTGTTTGTACCTTCATCGCTGCTTTACCTAAATGTAACTGGTAGAAATCTTCAAGAACACGGCAACGGCGCAGAACTACATAGGCATTTCGCTTCAAAGAAAATGAAAGGAAAAGAAAGCTTGTTATATTGTTTTCCATTTGTGTATCTTTTGTCAAACCTTCAATTATTAACATCTTTCACTAATGCTGAATTTCTTGATCATTCGTAGATATTTTCTCGCTTCAATATTCTAATCGTATATCTTCTGCTTTTGAATATTGTATGGTTTAAAGATTAACTGCTTTTTTAATGTGAAGTCTTTGTCAACACATAGCTTCGTTTTCTACACCTACAATCAAAGTGTCCTTGTCATTTGCCATCGCACGAAGACTGTGAATCATAGTATTTTTTCCATGTTGCAACTTTGAAACCCCAAATCATAGAAAACCATGTATGATGTGATATGGCAGACACGTAAATGGTCATGCGTATATGCGAATGTAGAAACAATGGTGTATGAAAATGCAGAAAACGATGTGACATGACCGCAGGTTTTTTACGAAACATTTGAAAATGAACAATGTATAATGGCGAAGAAAATACGACAAACACGTGGTTGGGTGATGAAAGGCATGAACGAGGTATGGTAGATCCTGACCGCGACCCCATGACTTTTGTTAGTATTTGGAGGGATGAATGGTGGCTGTGGCACCACATCAGATTAACACCCAGCCATGAGGCCATTTATGGATTGTCTTGTGACGACGTGTACGCTTCCTGTGGGACACGTTGTGTCCACACGAATTTATTAATTATTTATGGAGGGGTGTTTTTAACAGACATTTTACATTTTAAAATGCAGGTACATGGAATCGTCTGGAACAGAATACCACTACTGAAAGGCGGCAGAAACCACTGTTTTTGTATAACATGCAGACTAATTTGGGTGAGCACTAGAACTATTGATTTGTAAATGACCCAGACGCAAGATCATGTCTGGGTATTGTTAGTAGCAACACAAGCAGTGAAGACTTATGAATGCCACCTGGACCCACAACATCACGATTATAAACGCGCCCATATATATATATATATATATATATATATATATATATATATATATATATATATATATATATATATATATATATATATAAGTACCTGCCACACACATCCTGCACCTGTGTTAGAAAGTATATATCTTGTGGGCTGAATGAAAAGTACCCATATATTTTCAAATGTTATTTATTATTTTTAATTAAAGTATTTTGAGGCTATTAAAGGCATACCTACAAAACAGAAAGGACTTTTAGCTAACCGTAGGCTCTGTGCTGTTTTAAATTTAGATTGTCAACAAAATTTCATAGGTCACATACATCACATTGGCTCCACTCTCAGGACAAGATGCTCAACCTCAGGTGTGTTTAATAATCATATCACTCGATGATCTTATGTGAACTTCCGCACCTCAAAGACTTTCATTTTTTTCACAACTATCACGATACTCAACAGCTATTCAAAATAACGTAAAATTTGAAACTAATATACATTATGACACACTGTGCTATTTCGCTCTAGTTAAAACCTAAGTAGGTTTAAGAACTTGTCATTTACAAAGGCCACAAGCCACCCTGTAAGTTTTTCCAAACTTATGTTAAGCAGTTACTCTCATTCTCCACACCTTAAGAGACCTAAACTAAAGTGGATGAATTTCATGCAGTAAGTTTTTTCAGCCTTATATCCTGTAATTCGTGAAAATTTTAGTTAATTTTAGCTCGCTAATTTCTTAAGGGATTTTAAATTTTGTAGGGTTAATTTTTACAGAAACCCTATTTTCTATAGTTTTATATCTATCCTATAATTGTCTTTGTTGTTCATCCAGTTAAGTTTACGCACAAAACAAACATTGCATTAATACTGTCCATGTAAATTTGTTTCGTATTTTTTGTTTGGAGTTTATCTATCGATTCACCTTCTGGTTAGAGGGATTGAAAGTGACTCGCCTATTTTCACCCGCGCTTTCACCCGTTAACAATGGAGCTGATAAAAGCAAATTAATGGCATTCACTCAAATTAGGTTTGGGAGGAACGCCGCCTGAATTAGTTAACAATGATCACTATAATTACGTATTATACAAGATGTTAAGATCGTATTTAATGATCGAGTTTAGGTATTAGGGCAATGAAGAATTGGTTTGTTCCGCAAGGTAACAAAGGTTAATTATACAGATGTGCCCAACTGTTCTTCGTATATTGATTAGGGTATTAGGGCAACAACAAAGTCTTATTAAAGGTTGTTAACGTTTATATTGATAACAAAGAACTACTTTTTAGTATTTATACTTTTGTTAAGACATTTGAGCGAAGACGAAGACTCGAAACATTTTAAGAAATAATGCGTATAACAAGATGTCACCGTTGGTTCAGGAGTTCAAGCCACCAATCCCGACAAGCGAAACCAATAAAATAGTGCTGTCATTATTAAGAGGGCAGCTGCCAGGATTGGTTGTTAAATTTTGTTCAAGAGCAACAATTTTTTTCACCAAGAATTATGCCCATTTGTTCTTCAGAAATTTTTATATTTATATCAGCGATGACTTTTCATCCTAGTGCTTGCTTATGCCATCTTTGTTTTTCATTTTTCATATTACCAAGATGATTTAATTATTTCATTAATATGTTCTCGCCTCCCATATTAACGTCAGCTTGATAATAACAATATTATTAATGAATCGATATTTTTCGATAAGGTTTTCGCTTGGTAAATATTTTAAATATTACGAACTTCATATATTTTTATTTACTTTGTACTCACATACTTAACTTTATGTTACGTATTTTGCTTTTCCAAGCTTATTTTTCAAATATTTTCTTTATTTAGGCATTTTAACAGAACTAGGTGTTGTTAGTCCACCCACCACCAACTCTAACAATAGACATTTTTCACCTTTTTTGTTCATGAAAGGTATTTGTAACTTAAAACATTTCTTTGTCATTTAGCCAATGTATCGTTTAAATTTTTCGCTACCAACTTCAACAAATAAATTAAAAGAATTTTACTTTTTTCCTTCTTCTTCAATTGATTTTTCTCGGAGGAGTCTAAATGTCTTTTCATAGCAAGAATGACAAATAAGAGATTATCTGGTATTAAAGTAGTTGCACTATTTTTGTCATAGATGTTAACAGTGATTGCGTCATGAATAGTGAAAATGAGTTGTGATAGTGCGATGATATGTAGCATGACATGTCGTGAAGCGCTGTCATGTTTAGAAGGCACCATAATGTAATAAGAAGAATCAGTTTGTTCATCGTTAACTGTGACAACCAAATATTTAAAACTTTTGGTTTGTTACTAGTAATGGTGTTGTAGTTTAAAGGCATATGATTTTTGTATTCTCGTTATTTTCAAGGTTAATGGTTTTGTAAGCAGATTAAGAACATTTTAGCAAGTGTGATGAAGATACTTCAATGATGATTTAATAATAAGAATTCATTAAATGAATAAAAGTTAAGGGAATGATTTTCCATTATTACTCACTTCATATTACCGATGAACAACACCTTCTAACATATGAACCATTCCATGTAATATAATACGATTTTTTAGAAATTTTAGCGTTGTGAACCTAAGAAGTTTAATTGATTCTATTTAAATTTTTCTAAAATAATGAAAACTTTATCTTTATTAAATGGTTAAGACTTATATATTATGAATTTCAAAGTGATATATTTTTATATGCTGATATTAAAATTTAGGAGATATCCTTTTATTTCAAGAGCTAATTTAACTTATAGTTCAAAACGACCATTTGGTAATGTAACGTTATTATTATGGAAAGGTCATATTATGGGAATTCGTTGACATCTGCTAGACATGTTTGTTTTGGTTTGAATGAATGTTTTCGTTAATTTCTTGATTTTTATTGTATCCGCTTTTGCAATTTGATATTAATTTTTGGTTATCTTCAATACGTTATTGGTTCCTTGTTCTATTTTTTCGTCCATATTCGGCATTTACGAGAGTAGTACACATTTTTTCCACACTTTTTCTTATGGACCATTTGATAATATATGTCGCTAAAACAAAACCATAAAAATGATCTAGAGCGAAGAGGATTCATATGTAATAGTATAAGACCTGTAATAATATACAACACCTACTAGCATATCGTTCTCACAATAGAACACGCATTATTACATGGCGCCACCAACAAATACATTAGTATTGTTTTTATATTAGGGCCATGTATTTAATAAACTAAGCATTAGCTGCGTAGTGGTCCATTGTTGTGGTAAGGGAGATTGCATTGACCGTTTTGTGTTAATGTTTTGTTCTTTAACAGCAGATATGATTGTGAAAAGACATAATCGGAGATTGTGGCGTGTTGTTATATTGTTGTCTTGATGAATGTTGAAAATTGATTTTATGTTGTCTTCTGTGATAGTTGATCTTTACGCCCATTTTGCGTCAAGGTTTGGATGTCTATATTTAGCAAGACAGTTTTTATTGACCTTAATTTCAAGTCACAAGTAACAGCCACATGTAACAATGGCATCCACCCATTTGCTTCATTAACATCTTTAAGTAGATGTTTTTGCACCAGGAATGTTTTTAAAATATTGCTTGGTTTGTTTTTTCCTGGTAATACTGCTCAGTTTGTTACAAGATGAAGCATGTTGCAGTGTTAAAATAATTGTTAAGCCCAGCTTAATCCACATTATTTCAAACAATTTGTCTGATCAATGTTCTTTAATAAAGGTGTGCCTTTACATATCTTCCTTATAAACACATATCTAATGTAATAGGTAGCGAACTCAACAACCCTATAATTAACAAGACTTAAAATTACTAGATTAATGTTTTTTCGTTTTTATCAATACCTACTAGATTCTACCATAATAATACATCAATAATAATTTGTCTCAATAACAGTTGTTATATATCTCCTTTATGACCAAAACATGGAGAGTTATTATAGTTGAGCTTGGATGAATATTTGCTTGTTTGTTTATCATGCTACTATTATTTTCTATGTAACTATAAGAATTAATATGATACATAGATCAGGACATTCTAACATTATAAGGTTCAACTATGGGTATTTTCGAGACCTATTTTAGAGTGGGTTCTGCATTCTAGATTCTAGAATGGTACCTTTTCTTCAAGACATTATCGTGGTTACATTATTGTGATTCTATAATATGATTCATGTTCTTCTTCAAAGAACATCAGCTAATGAACGTGATTTGGAACTCATCATTTGGCTATTACCATAATATTAGCCCCACTGATCTATCTTTTTGAGGTCTTCTTTGTCATTAAGATATTAATATAATTTCTTTTTTCTTTATCAATAAGTTATGTGTCGTGGTTTTAAGGGTATGTTTCATGTACCGACTTAAAAATCTCCCATTTTCAACTCACTTAAAATAAAGTGGTCTTTTAACTCAATAATAATGACATTTCCATAGATAACATTAATTGTAAATAACACTAATAGAACCGTAATATGAAATAAGAACTCATCAGCTTGTATACAATACACATGAATCAGCTTTCCATTAATTTTCATGACAAACAAGTGAAGAAGTTTCATATTCACAAATTCAAATATCTAAAGTTACAAACCTAAATGAAGACATACTACATATGATGCGTCACATCATATGTTTTGTTTCATAAAGTAGTTTGTATTGTCGAGTCACAGGTATTGTTTTCAAATGTGGATTTGCATATTAATTGGTATTTTCGGGATAATGGTTAATTTAACTCGTAAAGGCATGCTTATGGGCGTATTTATCATGGCGTTAAATTTAATAAGGTTCAATATCTACTTATGATAATCGAGAACTTACCTTAATGTACACAAATTACGAGACAAAGATCTTATTTAAAGAAATCAGTAACAAGGTAGGCTTGAACAAAGAAGCCATGAAATAAAGCAAGAGGTGATTTTATTGATCTGTTGTTTAATACTTTAATATTAATTTAATCTATAAAGACATATTTTTGTCATTATCCCATATGAAGCTTTTTCAATATTTCATGATTATATTTTGATTTTTCAATATCCATGGTTTAAGATTTTTATGAAAATTATATCATGAAGTGATTTTTGTTGGAACAATAGTGAACTGATACTTCGTCAGAATGAAGAATAGCCACATTCATTTGACCTTTTCAACTTTTTAATTTACCAAGAAAATTAACATTTTCTTGTGGATCAGAGCACCGAAACTTTTTCTTAAAAATGAAAATGATAATTGTCCAGATGAAGATAAATCATATATGTTAAGGTTTGTTCTGGTATATCGTTTGGTGAATCTTGGGCGGTCAGGGATTTGATATAGCACGGATGACATATTTAACTTTCAATGTCTAATGAAACAACGTGATTATTTTCTAACGTTTCTTTTCCACAAACGAACTTTTTAGCAATTGATTTTGTACGCGCTTGGTTTATTTTATGTTTAAAGGACCGCTATCTTCTTGTTAACTTCTCGCTTGGAATAGTGGTTTCACGTTGCATTTACACCATGGTTCATTTTTATGTTTGGTATGTTTTGTTACGTTTACTTGAACTTCAAACCATGCATTAATGTACGCAAGATACACGTATGTTGTATGCATTAACTTAAAACAAATACATTAATTTGCGAACACTTAACAAACTAAATCATAACTTTAGTTCTGCGCGTATTTTTCTTCCGCTATTGCTCATTTCGTCCTTTATACAATGCGTAACAAGTCTTTATGAAAACAATAAAGATCGCTAGAAGATGTTTGGTTGAATTTCATCTTCAATGATTTAAGAACTTGTAAACGCTTTGGTAAGTTGGTAAACGCTTCACTTGACCCGCCTTTTGAGAAACTTGTTTTATGACATGATGGTAAAATGTATAACGCAGACATAAGAGTTGGTGTTAAATCTTTCTTCTTTATTAATCATATAATCGAAAATTCTATATTGAACATTGTCGCAGAGAATGTTATAAGAACAGCTGTACCTTTATGAAACTTCATTGGGGCAAAATAACAACATTCTTTATTGATAGGAGTTAGACAACAGCGGTGGACAATAACACAAATATTCGCATTGGCAAAAGGATCCTGGATTGTAGGACTCGACATCCTTTCAGACTATCTCGTCGATTTTTAAATGACCAAGGGTATTTTCACTGTTTGGTCTCTAAATAGTAATGAGCTTTTGGTATGAAAACTTGAAATATGTGTTATAATGTTCTTCATCGAGACTTACCTTGCATGAATGGTCTGTCATAATAAAGTTACAAGATAATGTCTATTTTCTATCCTTTTTGAGATGCTTTTGTTTGGTTTTGTTGTTTTGTTAATTCGTGCACGTTCTTTTTTCTCTGATCATCAGTTTTACAATTGTATTTTTCTTCATTTCAAAGCATTGTATACTCACCGCAGATTTACTTTGCTAAAGGATTTTCATCAAATTACTACAATCGTACCCATATAAAGATTAACAATTTATAGCATCTATTTAATTCATCAATAACCTTCAATAATCAACTTGTTCACACTCATTAGGTTCATCATGACCACATTAGCCTTTAAATATATTTTTAGCCTGATCTTCGACATTAATATTCTTAGCGCATACCGCAGTTATAAAATTACAACAATAACCTTGAGTCTTCATATTTCTTCATTACCGTTTATTTCAATTTTTACACATAATGTTTTTAAATAATATAAAGATCGCTAGAAGATGCTTCAAAGGATTCTGACTTAATGACGAAGAACTTGTACGTTTTGTAATTGGTAATACTTCAAATGACCATTTTGGAGACACCACAGACATGACATAAATTTGTGACAACTAAGACACATGAGGTGCCATTGTGTTAAATTCTTTTTCTGCTTATTAATCATAAACCTAAAAATTCATATTGGACATCATCATATCTAAGAGAATGTTATAATAACACCTGCGAAACCTTCATCATGGTAAATAAATAAATAATATCCTTCTTTATTGATGTGAGTTAGAAATAGCAGTACAATAACACAAATATTCTCATTGGAAAGACCCATCAGAAAGGTGGACTCACACATCCTTCGTAGCATCTCTTTCGCTCGTACTTCAAATGATCAAGGCAGTATTTTCATCACCTGGGTCTCAACAGGGTCGATTTTTTGGTATAAAACTTGAAAGACGTAATGTTTCACCGAGACCACCGCATATGAATGGTCTCACTAATAACAATAATACAATGTCTCATTTCTTCCGCCTCCCTTTTGAGGACACTTTGGTTTGGTCTTTGTTGTCTTTAGCACCGCATGTCCTTCTTAGACTGCATCAAGCCACAAGTGTATTTTTTGTTTCAAACAGTCAATACTCGGGGCCCCTAGTAGACTTATCGATATGATTTTTCTTCTGTATCAAATTTATCAGACACCATTTCATATAACATCAATTGTTAGTGAGTTATTTAATTAATCGTATATCAACTTTTTAACAATCAATCCTTCTACACCTGCTGTAGTCCACCATCACGAATGGTTACTAGCCCATAAATACACGTTCATAGTCTTTAGATTCCGTGACACATTAATAATCTTATGCACACCCCGCATAAAACTGCGTATACAACCTGAGTCCGCAAGTATTTTCTTCCGTTGTTGTTCATTTCTAACCTTTATACTACGTAAGACAAGTCTTTATGAAATATGGCGCAAAAGATTTTTAGAAGATGCTTCAAGGATTCTCGATTTCACCGCTGATTTAAGAACTTGTAATCGCTTAGGTTGGTGTTTTCAACACCATTTTGAGACAATTTGTTTATGTATGATGGTAAATGGGAACCAAGACATACAAGCAATTCTTTCTTTCAAGCGATGAATCATATCTAAAATTCTATATTGTGCGATCATCACATCTAAGAGAATGTTTTAAGAATAATCGCTAAAACTCACGAAATAAAATAACAATAATATCTCATTTATGAGTTAGACAATACAGGATAATAAATATTTTCAACAGTGACCTTGATTGCAGGTAATTTCATACATCCTTTTCACATCTCGTTTAGACTTAAATGATCAAGGGCTTTACCTTTCACCGGTCATTCTAAAATAGGCTGGATTTTTTTGGTATGCAAACTTGGAAAGATGCGGTCGAACTTACTTGAGATCACCTTGCACAGAATGGTTTCCAACACACAATTTGTTATGACAATGTCTCATTCGCTCCTTGAGGACACTTTGGTTTGGTCTTTATGTCTCAATAATCGCATGTCCTTTTTCCTTAGATTAACATTAATAAGTGTATTTATTATTTCAAAATACATTATATACTTGCCCTAGTAGATTATCGATGTTGGATTTTTCTATCAAATCATTAAAATAATCAACGATATAAGATCAATAAATTTAGCAATTATTTTCAATTCACGAATAATCCTTTAACAATCAATCATCATTAGGTCCACCATCATGACCCATATTGTGTTTCAACATGTCGCTTTTCATAGCTTCCAGATCTTTAACATATTTCCATATGCATACCCAAAGAAATTAAGATCTTCAAGAATTTTAGCTCATGTATTTTTCCGTCACCGTTTGTTTTCAACTTTATACATGCATATTGTTTCATAAAATAATAGCAAGATCACTAGAAGATGTTTCATCTTCATTTAATGATTGTTAAACTTGGTAACGTTTCGTAAGTTAAGAATACTTCGCTTGACCATTTGGTAATAACGTTTCGCAAATAAGCGATGTTAAATGTGACAACGACATATGAGTTAAAAGTAAATTGCTGGTTAACTTAAATCGAAAAATTCTATACGGACATCATCACATCTAGAATGTTATAATATTAAATTCTTATGAAACCTTTACTGCAAATAACAATAATATCTTTATTGATGTGATGACAACAGCGGTGTGACAATAAGACAAATATTTTATTGGAAAGGATCTTGGGATTGTAGTAGGACCATACATCTTCAATATATCTCGTTTACTTTAAATGACCAAGGGTATTTACCTGATCGGTTCAAATAGGTATTTGATTTTTTGTACAAACTTGAAAGATGCGTATCGAACTTACTTTGGAGATCATTTTGTATGAATGGTTCTACCACACAAACTTGCTAAGATAACGTCTTGTCATTTCTTTTGAGGAGGCTTTGTTTGTCCTTGTTGTTTCAATACCTGGTATGTTCTTTCTTTTCGATTGCTTGTATGTATTATTAAAACATATTACTTAGCTTAGTATTTATCAAGGCGATTTTTCTATCAAACTGTACAATTGTATCATATAAGATTAACAATTTGTAGAATATTTAATTCATCAGATATCAACTTTAATAATCAACTTGCCACTATTAGGTCCACCATCATGACTCCATTAGGTTTTGAATACACGTTTACATAGTTCTCGGATCTCAACCTTCTTGTTCGATCTTTACATTCTTATTTTTTTAGTGATAAGATACAGCGCTCTTTCGATTTTTACCTAAGTCAGCTTATCGCATAGAACTTTTTCATTTAGACTAACATGCCTTATTTCCATATCTTATCTGCTACAACATCATTAATTTTAAGCGTTTAGATTTTTCTTCAATACCTCTTGATTCGACTTCGAACTTAATATATGACCTTTTGGTTTACTAAATAACTTTGTGCTTCAACATTTGCTTCAACACTATTTTAGCAATAGTTATTAGCCACCACCTTTACAACTTTTTCTAACTTAACGCGGCTATTAATTTGTGTTTTGACCAAATATGGTTTCAGTACCAGATAACCTAAACATCTCGCATTTTTCTTCTTCTTGTATAGTCTGAGAGTTCTTTATCTTCCAATTTCTTATGTTTTACGTCACCATACCCATGTAAACTAGGGGCTTAACCCTTTCAATACTTCAAAATAAGAATAATAGTCTTTCAACTTCACGACCTTGCCTTAGCAAACTTGGGTTGTTTCCGCACTAGTTTTCTCTAAATTTTTCATTAGCTAGCGTTTTAATGGTAATCAAATCTTCTTATGGCACGCTTAGTATAGAGACGAGTTTGGTAATGATAAAATATTTCTTCAGATTCTTTTTTATTTGCTCTAATGCACCATTTCCATTTATCTTCAATGATACCATCTTTCGATTGTTGGCAAACAATTGATATAAGAGATGATTATAACTATCAATTTTTAATTCAAACATCATAGATCCCCTTAATACGATAACCGCTAATGTTCATATTCATACCTTTATTAATCGGATTTAGTTTTCAAGTTTTGTTGATGATCATTCAGCCTTTTAATGATGTTATCCATTAGATGAGATCGCGAGGTAATCGACCATGATAGGAAGATTCAAAGATCATATTTACAAGACTATTTAGGATTTTTCACGTATTTTGTTGACATAGAATCCATGGTGTACTTCTTCTGTGACAATGATTTCAGATGCGAAAGCTTCAAATATTGTTCTAAGAAAATGTACTTTTTAGTTTATCTTTAAAGAAATGCAGTGTTATATCACAGCAAAATATGACGCCATTAGTATATCCCATGAGCTTCTTCTATAAACAATATTTAAAAAGATGAACTATCCATTTTTTGTTCACAACAAGACCATAACAATAAACAAATTTACAAGAGATTCAATATATTATCATGGCTTAAAAGACCAAAAATAATGCAGAATGATGTTCACCAGATATTCCACATATATAGAAGAGGATATAGTACAAGAGCGACAGATGACATAAATTACTTTATATGATGCCATTACTATTACATTAATTTTTGTATTAAAATGAGAACCCATTATTGATATTACGTGCTGTTAAATGAGCGAGGAGAAAGAGCGAGGATTATGTAGTGATTTGTTATTAGAAAGATGTCATTTCGTTAAATGCATATTTTTAAAGGTATATGTCGCTCAACAGAGTGGTGTCACAATGTTTTGAAATTATATAATGACATAGATACAGCCATCCAAGGCTCTGTTAGTTATATAGTCCGTTATCTGAAATCCGTTATAGTATGCTTGAAAAGACTATTTCTCAGATTTATTTTACAAAATACAAAGCATAGAGCCAATGTTGCTATGCCTGAAGATATTTGATCACCAAAAATGCTTGAAACCTTAGATAAAATTTCACATGAAGATAATGTGGATGGAATCAATGTTAAGACGATCATATTTGACCACTCATCAGTTATGAGATAGCTATTGCTAAACATGAATTGATTCTAACTTCGTTGATAATATATTTTTCAAAACAGACAATGTTGAAGAATTAATTGTAATGGTTGCATATTCTCCATATGTAATTAAGTTTTTGTCATTCAACAAAGTACGACCATACCTTTACATAAGTAGGATATTATACTTAATTTATCAACAGACAACTAATTTCATTTTATCATTTTCTATTTTCAGTGTTCATCAATGTCCCATATTTTCAAAGGTATCATACTGTTGAGTTCTTTCGACACAATGCACCAAGAGAAATTTGTAATTGTGTATTTAATGAAAGCTACAAAGACCTTTCTACAATAGTGTGAAATTCTTTTCCATGTAGTGAAATATGCTCTAATCAATTGAAGAATCCATTATATATGATGGCTATGATATACCAATGAAAATTTTAAAACTTATTTAATTTCAATTTCACTTGCACGGCACCAAGAGAATGTGCTTATACGTATAGGACTTAGCAAGACCAAAGACAGATTTTGGACCCTCACAAGCTCGAGGTAGAGTTCTTGAATAGAGTTACAGAAATCAATCTTGAGATCGAGCAGGTAATGGTGTCAAAATTGCTTAAGCTTCATGACGAATAGGTTCTCGTATTCAAATTTAGTCATTTTCAGTTTTGTTTCAACATATCTTCAAATTTGATGAGTTTTAGTTTTGGATATAAATTTTATGGTGTTTGATTTGGAGACCTAGTTCATCCTCAAGATCAAAGTATTGATATTTTTTCGTTTTTGAATCACATCTTGTTGTTCATTGTTCAAAGCGACAATAATTGTGGGACCTCATAGCTAGTATTTGTAATTCATAATGACCTTGTCTTCTTTCATTGATGACCAATGTGATTATTTCAAGTACGCATTATCAATGTGTCAAGGCTTCAAAACCTTTACCCATATGCCAACTACTTTTATGACTGCTCGTTGTGAACATGAACTTAATTTTTAGTAGGTTTAAAAATTATCGTTGTTTGTTTTCTATTGTGTTAAACTTGTGATGTTATTCAGCTTATTTAAGGTACTATGGATCTAAATTTTTATGAACTTTCAATACTATAACAAAATTTGGTGCAAATTGTTGATCAATTTCATTCGATGAAGTTATAGATGCGAATAAAATTGCAAAAGTGCTGGAGAGTTGGGTGCAAATGCACAGCCAGAAACATTAGTGATAAACAGATATAAAGTATAGTTTTGAATATTATCTTGTTGACCAGACCAATCAACTTAGCTGTTGATCAGCAGTTGAACGATTAATTGTTGGCTCACGAATAAGATCTTGTAGGCACAAATACCATGAAATGATGATCATGGGGTAATCTTTTGTAATTCTCCAACACCATTTTCCATGCTTTCAAAATCTTTCCAACTTTCGTTGCCACAATAGTAGTATGACAACAAATA
Source organism: Pinus albicaulis (assembly GCA_034641835.2). Classification (NCBI taxonomy): domain Eukaryota; kingdom Viridiplantae; phylum Streptophyta; class Pinopsida; order Pinales; family Pinaceae; genus Pinus; species Pinus albicaulis. The sequence goes on from CM076581.1 coordinate 1,608,145,966, forward strand.
CCACGTTTAGCAACTAGCAACGCGTTTTCTAAACTTCAATGAACTATTTTCATTAGTCACCATAAAGTGCTTGGTCTTGTTATCTTCTTCAATTTCAAGTTCAACTACCATTTCATTGGAACCAATAATTTTAACTCCACTAGACAATTTATTCACCATTTTGTAGTAGTGATTCATTTTACTGTGATTCGTTATGATTTTTATAAGATAATATAACCTTGAGATTCGTTAAAAATTATATATGCTTTATTATTATTTATAAAATCGCCTTCCATTTTTCCTATGTATCATGGGGATTCACCCATTTATTATATATATAAATTTAGGGGGGTTCTTAAAATTTTCCCTGTCCCACCTGAGCACTAAATCACCAATCTGCAAATTCCTATCCTTGGCATGCTGATCAAAAAGGTATTTCATCTTCTCCTGATACTCTGTCAGCCTTTGATTTACCTGGCTCCGTGTTTCCTCTAATTCTACCAGCTGATTTATTCTCCTGGTCATATCATCAGTCTCTTCTTGAATTTCCTGCACGAATCGGGCTACTGGTAGGGCTAACTATATAGGGAATACTACTGCCCTCCCATATACTAATTCATATGGGGATTTCCCAGTGTCTCTCTTGCTGGTAATTCTATTTTCCCACAGAGCAAATTTCAGCTGGGAATCCCAATTTTTCTGATTTTCATTTATAGCCTTCTTCAGTGCTTTTACCAGGGTTTTATTGGATGACTCTACCAAGCCATTTCCCTGTGGATAATAGGCTATAGAGTGACTTAGTGTGATGTTATACTGCTGGCAGAAGCTCACAAACTTTGCAGACTTGAAGGCCTGTGCATTATCAATCACTATTCTGGTAAGACAGCCAAACCTGGATATGATGTTTTCTTCCATGAACCTTATTATCACAGTATTTGTTGCATTCCTCGTAGGTATGGCTTCCACCCATTTTGTGAAATAATCAGTGGTAGTTAATATCCACTTATGCTGACCGCTTGATGGAGGATGTATTTCCCCTATAAAATCAATTCCCCATTGTCGGAATGGTTCATCCACATGCACGGGAATCATGGGCAGAGGTGCCAATTTTTGTCTTTCAGCAAATTTTTGACACTTCTCACAGGCTCTTACCCAGGCAAAAACATCTCCAAAAAGCTTGGGCTAATAGAAACCAGCCTTCAGGATTTTGTGAGCAGTGGCCCTCCAGCTATAGTGACCCCCACAGATTCCTTCATGAAATTCAGCTATGATACTCTCTACCTCATCCTCTGTGAGACATAGGAGTAGGATGCTTGAGGGATCTCGCCAATATAACCGGCCATTGGCGACTATGTACTTCTTTGATTTCAATCTCAGTGTTCTATCTTTAGCTTTATCACAGCTTGGAGGGCAGCTGAGTGTGAGTAGATATTCTACTATCTCTTTGTACCACTGACTGGTGAGGTACTTTACATGTATTTCTGGAGTAGCTACCCCAATTCCCTGTCGCTCTTCTTTCTCTTCAGATTCCTCACCTGCCATAATGGAAAAATTTATGCCCAGAGCCTAATGGTTTGATTCAGATAATATCTTGTCTAGCCCTTGTCCTTTGATCAGCTTAGTAGGGCGGATGTCTAAGTCATACTCCTGTATCTTAGCAATCCACTTCCCCCTTTTTCCTTCACTATCCCCCTGAATAAGAATGTCTTTTACAACAGCTGCAGGCACAAATGCAGTGATATGGGACTGCAAGATATACATGCGGAATGCTTTGAGGGATTTTACAAAGGCATATGCTTTCTTTTCTAATATGTTGTACTTTAATTCTGCATCACGGAGCACCTAACTGAAGAAGGCAATGGGTTGCTCGTACCCTTCCTCATTTTTTTGCAATAAAACTCCTGCTATTGTATGAGGTGATGCAAAAGAAAAGATCATGAAAGGTTTAGCATAATCTGGTCCAGCTAGCACAGGGGCTTCTGCAAAATCATCTTTTATTCTGGTAAATGCCTCTCGTGATTCCTGGGACCATTTAACTTCATTATCTTTCTTCAGCATGTCAGTTATATGCCTAACTATTTCATCATAGTTAAGAATAAACCTTCTCAGGAAATTGATACGCCCTAGGAACACCTGTACCTCCTTCTTATTTCTGGGAAAAGCAATACCATTTATAACCTCAACCCTCTTAGGATCTACAATGTGTCCCAAAATTTTACCCTCTTCTAATGCAAATAAATACTTCTAAGGGTTAAGAGAGAGACCATACCTTCTGCATTTCTCAAAGGTTCTACGCAGATGCTCAATGTGCTCAGTATCATTCTTTGAAAATATAGTGATATCATCGAGATAGACTACCAGGAATTTATCTTTCTCCCCAACAAAAGCAATGTCCATAGCCCTCTGAAAAGTGGCCCCTGCATTAATCAATCCAAAAGGCATCCTGGCATACATAAATGTACCCCATGGTGTGGTGAAAGCAGTCTTCTTTTGGTCTTCTAGAAATACAGCCACCTGGTTATAACCAGAGAATCCATCCATCATTGACATCCTAGAAGCTCCAACCACTTTCTGCAGGATGTGATCCATCTTAGGCAGTGGATAATTATCCTTTAAGGATGCTCTATTTAAATTTTGGAAATCTACACATAGCCTTATTTATCTGTTCTTCTTTCGGACAGGGACCAGGTTTTCCACCCATTCAGAGTACCTCAATGGCACAATTATTTTTTCCTTTAACAGCTTCTTAATTTCCCTTTCAATAGAAGGAAGCAGCAGGGGATTTATCTGTCTGAGCTTCTGCTTATGAGGCTTTGTATCTCCCTTTAGTGGAATTTTGTGCTGCATTATATTTATGTCAAAAGTTTTCAAATCCTGATAGGACCATGCAAACACATCTCTGTAAGACTGAAATAATTTCTGATATAGCTTTTTATATTCTTTTGGGACTTTCTTGGACAATTTTACAATCCTAGGATCAACATTAGTACCCAAATTTAGGTCCTCTACCTGATTCTCTTCTACCACTTTGCTTGGCTGCAGGGGGACATCATTCTTGTCAAATAATCTTTCTAGAGGCACCAGCCCTCTAGGTATAATGTTTCCCTTCAATTGCAACACTTTATTACCTGCCATTGTCTTCTCCCAATTCCTTTTTGAAGTATCTCCAGACTCACCTTCTTCATCAGCATCAATCTCCATATTGGAGAATTCCCCTACTGTTTCCAGGAATCTCTTCATTTTTTCTTCATCCTCAAATACCTGCCAGTGCTTGATGTTATCTAGAATTGACAGCCGGTAACGTACCTCGATTTCATATCTTAAAAGGGGGTTCTGAGGCGGACAAAATGTACTGGTGGCCACAGCAAGGGAATCAGCCATCTTATTCTGTTCTCGGGGCATGAACTAGATATTGAATGCCAAGAATAAATTATCCACCATGTCCCAAACTTCATTCCTATAAGCCCTCAGTCGTGGATGTTTGGTTTGACACTAATTTCTAACTTGTCTAACCACCAGTTCTGAATCTCCCAGAGCTTTTAAACTTCATGTTCCTGGCTGTCTGCAATCCTAACAGAAGTGCTTCATATTCAGCCACATTATTAGTAGCTTCATATTCTAGCTTGAAGGACAATGGGACCCATTTCCCTGTAGGATAAATCAATAGTATTCTAGCTCCATTACCTTCTCTTGAATTTGCTCCATCAAAATTAAGTGTCCAGATTCCTGCTTCATGGCTCTCTGAGGGCTACTTAGTCTTGATCTGGAAAAAGGATGGTTCATGAGCATAATCTTGATCTTCTTCCAGCATCAAGCATGAGAAATCTCCTTCTTTACTGTAGACTGGTGAATTTACGGAGTTGTCAACCTTAGTCACCATCTTGACAAATCTAGTCTCCCTGTACAACCTCCTCTCTTGGCCACCAAAAACTGGGATGGTGGCATATGTTAAATCCAACTTAATTGATCCACCAATTTTTGTTCCCTAGGATCTTAACAGTAACATGCCAAAGCGAGCTGGGATGTCAGCCACCACAATGTCCATTACCACACTTTTAGCTGGGATTTGGGCCAAATTAACCACCAAATATTTGATCATCCCCAGGCATTTAACTCTTTTAGAATCAAATGAATAGAGGTCTTTTTATGGACGAGTGATTTGTAATCCTAGTTATTCCATGACTGTCAGAGGTTGTAGATTATGGGAAGCTCCAGAATCTAACATACAATTATGTAATAGCAAGTCATGAATCACTAGAGACACATAAAAGGGAGGAGTAGAAGCATCTAATTCCTCAACATGTGGACCAAAGACAACCATGGGTCTTTCTTCTTGAAGGTTGAGACTATCTGGAGTGAGTACTACTTCTGGAGGGATCATAAAAGAGGTGACTTGGGATTGATATGCAGGTTGCTTCAATAGTTCAGTCAGGGGGACTCAGATTTTGACTTTCTCAAGTTCCTTTTGTAGACTGAAAATAGGAGAAGATTTTTCTATTACAACCTCTTTTGACTCTTTATTTTCAGCTGAGGATTTGACTTCTTTTGACACAGACTTGGTATTAGGGGGAATGACTACTTTTGAAGAGGAAGGAATTTGATCATTAGACTGCAAAGATTTGTTTAGAGGGCCCTTACCTTTGTCTGTGAATTTGTGCATTATTGATTCCTTCTGAGCAGGTGCTTCCTTCTGGGGTAGCTCTTCTTCTTGATCTTGAGTACGAGTCCTCTTTCTAGAAGATCTGAGATCATATCTTCTATTGAACCGTGCTTGCAAGAAATCAGCAAATTGTTTACAATAATGATCAATTTCTGCATCTTCTTTGTCTCTGGCCTTTTCTTCTTCTTACAATGGGCACTCAGCTCCATAATTTCCTTGCAAAGGACATTCTTCTCCATCACTATTTGAAAAAGTGAGATTTGCATCCCCCAGTACATAGGCAGTGTCTTCAGTAGAATCATCTACTGGACCTTCCAAGTACAATGGGTGTGGTACTTGATCTTGTTGCTCTTTTGGTTCCCTTGGCAATATCTGCAGGGGTGGTTTCCTGTACTGAGGATTGTAACCTTTGTTTTGAGCATTGTGGAAATTCTTGGAGGCTGAACTCTTGGCTTCCAGTTCAAGCTTGACCAGTTTACCAGAAAGGTTCTTAATCATTTTGCACATTTCTTCAATTCTGTCATTGGTTGAATCTTTGTCTTGATAAGAGGTGGACACCTCCTCTTTGCCCCTTCTTCTAGTATCTTGTTCAGATTTTCCCTTTGATTTGCCAGTGGAGGCAAAGTTTGCTTCTAACTCTAGTGCATCTGACTGATCATCATCCAGAGTAGCAGGCTTTCTTTCTCTGAGAGAGAAACGAAATTTTGAATCAAAGGCTGCTACAAAAACAACTCTAGCAGCAGTTTGATGAGGCTTCATATCAGCGAGAAGACTCAAATACAATTTATTAAATCTCTTGATAAATTTTGACACCCCTTCATTATGTATTTTCTTGAGTGTATTGAACTCAGTAAGACAATGTCCATGGTATTTCTTCTCTCCCCATTTTCTGAGAAAAGTATCTTCCATTATTTCCCAAGTGGAATAGAATGACCTGCCAATGTCTTAAACCATTTTCGAGCTTCACCATCAAGAGATTGGAAAAACAGCCTTAAGACCACATCTAAATGTTCCACATTAAAATTCTCTACAAAAGCACAGAAGACCTCAAGATGTTTTTGAGCATCAATCTCGTTTTCCCCATTAAATCGGGGTAAAATCTTCAAATAATCTTGTGGCATATCATTCAGCACTTGGGGTAATGCCAGAGGGGCATATTTATTTAGCAAGAAGCCTGGAACATTGGCCATTGGAGGGGGTGGAGGTAGTGTAATAGTTTGATGAGTAAGAGGAGGAGGAGGAGGTGGAAGTGGGGTATGAATAACAATAGGAATATAATGAACAGCATCCTGAGGTGTTGAGGGGAATAATGGTCTATTAACAGCAGATACTTCAGTGACTTCTTTAACCTCTTCAACCTCAGGAGTAGGGTGAAAATTATCTTTATTTCTGACACCTCCTCAGGGTGAAATATCTAAATAATAATAATCAGTATCTCCCACAGTGGAGTCGAGATCTGGCACTTGAGCTTCTTGAGAAGAAGAGGATGGAAAGTTTTCTATAGAAAATTCAGGAATTTCAGAATGGACTGATTTTCTTTCCCTCCAATTTCTTTTGTGTATGATCCTTTCAGGTTCAGACACTGAAGGTGTCTTTGGCTGAGACGTATCTGACCTCAGGTGTGGCTTACGAGGAGCCAGGACTGCAAATAGATTTATCAAATAAACAAATGTGGAGTCGCCAAGGTGAGGGATCTAAAACTCTCAACTCTCCATACTCACCTACTTAAAGAGTGAATTAGATTTTGTCGAGGCCCAGGGATTTTAATTTCTAACTTCGTTCCCCGGAAACGGCGCCAAAAAGATGTTGTCGTTCCTAGAGACAGCCTAGAGTTATGATAGACCAGTGCCTAGGACATCTTATATTAGCAAGGAGCATATGGTATAACAGAGGAAGTTATCAATAAAAAGCTCTCATGCTATCTCTTGTAAACAAGGAAAATTAATCTGAATGGGACCAAGACCTTCAGAAACTGACACGGAGGAAAGATTATTGCAGAGGCAACATGTAAAACTCTAATATAAAAGCAACAGACAATTCAGAGACAACTTACTGTAAAGGGGGCCAATTCAAAAATACCTCACAGAAATAAATTATTAGAAGGTGTATGTAGTGAATGAAATATTGAGAGAATATTAGTTGTCTTTGAGCTGATATCCAGATACACAATATTACCATGTAATGGGCTTACCAATCTAAGAATCCATACATGACAATAGCGTTTTAAAAACACCCTCCCAAAGCAACTAATATAGCAGAAATATGGTTTAGATGAATAGTGAAATAGAATATCATGCCTGAGCCATATTTAAAGCGCTTGACTAATCCAAGCATGGGTATCAACTAGGATAAAGCCATACTAAAATCAGTGAGCCACTCGCATTCCAGAAACATGATACAAGAAAGGATGGATGAAATGAAATGATCTATTTAAATAACACATAAGAGAAAGTTACAAACTGTGAAATGCCAAAGACAAGAATCCTCTTTAACAGATGGAACTCCTCCTCACTGAGACCCTATGGGCTCTGAACCTTCATACAAGATTTCTACAAAATGTATACAAAAATCCTTTCACTGCATCATTTTCTGATAAAATCTGGAACCCTAAATCATCTGTTCTTCGGGAGCTTTATAGGAGAAAAGAAAGATCCAAAAAGGGAGTAGGTGATGAACATTTAATTGTCTCATTAAAACAAAATGGCGGAAACGTGCACGCCCATACTGCTCGATGAATTTGTAATGATGTTTGTACTCTGCTACCTGCTTACTGAAATAAATGCACTAGGTAGAAATCTCTTCAGGAACACGGCAAAGAAGTATAATCACATAGACATTCTTTTCTTTCCTGAAAGAAAATGGTGTTGAAAAGAAAGCTTTAAGGTATTGTCTTCTACGAATGGTACCCTCTGCCTTCTAAACCCTGAATAACGGTTTAATATCCTCAATGTTGAACGTTGAATTCCTCGATCATTCCCAAATATTTCTCTGTTGCTCCATTAATATCTCCATCTGCACATTCTGTGCTTTGAATGATTATGAAGGGTTTGACAGATTTCAACCCTGCTTCTTTAATGGAAGTCTTGTCGACATAGCTTCCCAGGCCTTTCTCCATAACTACAGCCTCTGAAAAATAGTCCTTTGATGTGCTCTGCTACTGCAATCAAGACTGTAAATCATGGCAGTTTTCCGCTGCCGTAACCCTGCAAAACCCACAAACTCATTAGGAAAACCATGCATGGGGATGGTGGATATGGCGGGGTCAATGCAAATGGTCACGCGGACATGGCGAAATGGTGAAACAATGCAAGGTGGCAGAAAAATGCAGTGAAACGATGGAGGATGGACTGGTGTAAGTTTTTTACGTAAAACATTTGAAAAATGAATGAAATGTATAATGAAGGAAGAAAAATACGACAAACACGTGGAACTAGTGACGTGGAGGTACAGAGTCGACTGGCAGGGAGGTAAATGATCTGGACCGTCAGATCTCATGAGGAGATCGATGGTGGAAAACATATTGAAGGGTGATGAAATGGTGGGCCAGGGGCACTGTTGACTTGGATTAACACCCATGCAGCTTCATGGAGCGACTACCATCGGATGGATCGCCCCAGATCGAACGGCTCTCATGGATATCGCACCGTGTCTACGGACGAAAGATAACGCGCGATGGAGGGTGGTTTTTGAGCCGTACATGGAGACACGCGACAAACGATGTATGGAATCGCTCTGAAATGAGAAATATCGCCTGCCTCAAAAAGGCGGTGTGATATAAACCATCGGTTTTGCACAGTGCACGGCGCGGGGACCACCGGGGTGGGATTACTGTGAACCGTTGATTTTTCAGGTTGATCGGACAGTGGACGGGGGATTTGGGCGATGAGCGGAGTGGGCCACGGGCACGATGAAGACTTGCGAATGCCTTCGTATATTTACAGATCGATGGTTATAAACGCGCCTGATATATATATATATATATATATATATATATATATATATATATATATATATATATATATATATATATGCATGATAAGCACTTCCGGGTTTAGCGCTTGGTCTGGCACCCAGGTTACATGGAGAAAAATACTGAGGGGCTAGGGCCGAAAGGTGCCAAACCTTATATATTTTCAAATGCGGGTTTTGGCCATTTTTAATTCGATTTTGAGGCTAGGAAAAGGTAACGATAGGCAGAAAAAGGACTTTTAGGCCAACCAGAGGGGGTTTGAAAGGTTTTAAACGAGATTGCTGGTCAGAATTTCATAGGGGGTTGACATGATCAACACCCTGTGTAGAGAATCCACCTCTTCAAAAACCAAAACAGTATTGCATATATAGAAAAAATGTCATTAATAGAGTGTTATAATTGGCTCGCTAGCCCTGCTCGCTTGTATGGTGATATGTGGCTCGTCTGTATCACTCGCTTGTATAGTGACCCGAGGCATGAGAGTGTACACTGTATCTTAGAAAAACTGCCCTATTTAACAAAACCAGCAAGTTAGATTTACACAATACCTGTAGAAAAGGATCAGATGTCAAAAAACAGAGGCCCGACAGCCTTCGTGGAGGATCACGACAGAGGGACCTCAAATTCATTGAGTGGTAGCCCCCCTCTATAATGTATAATGTTGATACTGCCAATGGGAGGAAGGAGACACTGTTTTGATAGGCAATCAGCCCTAGTGTTGTTCTCTCTGTATATGTGCCGCATTGGAGGACCATTGAGTTTTTGGAGCATGTGTTTTACACGAGTAATCCATCCCTACAACCCCCTTGGATTAAATATAGTCTTACCTCCAATGCCATCAATGATAGTTTTTTCATCCCCATATATATTAACTGATTGCATGCCTAAATTATAGGCAACCCACAAACCACTCCATAATGCCAGTAGCTCCGCTTTACTGGTAGTACTTCCCCTCCGTTCTAAAAAATCTGTTATCGATCCATATTCTCCATTTTAATCCATGCCCCACATCCGCAACGTCCATATTGTTGAGCCCCATTAAAGTATATGGCCGACAGAGTAATGGGATGTGGCCGAAGATGTTTAGACATGTCCCTTGTAGGTGAATCATGATATGGCTGACCATCCATCCACACCATAATCACACCATGTATGCGGGCAATATTAGCAGATTCCCCTATGAATATGCAATGGTTCTGTGCTAGCCAGACCTCCCACTTCAAATAGAATGGCAATGATTTATATATACCTTTCAATGCACCCCAAGTTTCCAAAGTATTTATGAAGTTGTCTGATCTCCATCTCGATCCAATGTGATAACGAGAGAATAATGCCTATATCGAGCATGTGAACTTACATAATAGGAATATATGAGAATCTGTTTCCTCCAGTTCGTGATAGAAAGAGCACCATCCCGGACCGTAGAACCCACATCTCATAATTTATCCTAGGTCGGGATACGTCCTTTCCATGCCAACCAACCAAACAATAGAATCTTAAGGGGAATTTTCTAGCTTTATAATTTCTTGAAAGGGGATGGGGTGTTTTCTGCTGATTAGATATGAATAATTCTCATGTACACCTCCTTTACGATCAATACTTCCCCCATCACTACCCCATTCAAAACGATTTTGTCACCCTCCTGATTATGACACAACCCCCCATTCTTTAGGGAGTTGATAAACAATTTCCAAGTGTGTGCGCCCTCCTCTGGCAAACCAATCTGCGATGCAGTCTTCCATCTTGGGATCCCTTGTTGCCAACACATGATCAATTGAGACAGTTGGAAGATGCCCCTATGTGCCAGTCTATAGATGGTCCTGTCAACTAGAAGCCTACATTCACTGATACCCAGAATATGATCACAACCCAAGACAATGTTGTGACCATTTCCAAATTTCCATACTAATCTGGCCTTTATCAGATGCATCACCTTCTTGAAACTCATCCAAATTAAATATTGCTTATTTTCCGAGATAATCGAGCCTTTGCATATCTGTAACAATGGGTTCCCATGTACATATTTATAGTATATAATCGCGACCCAAATACCCTTTGAGGTCATTTCTCTCCATAATGATTTAATGAGCAGGGCGTTAATAAAGGTGTGCACATCAAGGAGACCCCATCTGCCATATTATTTCGATAATGAAATTGTGTGTAGTTTACATAAGTGTATCTTCTTATTCTTGGCACCACCAGACCACAAGAAATTTGTGATCACCACATTGATCCGGTCCACCGTGTGGACAGGAAAGAAAAATAGGTGACCCCAGTAAACTATGAACTGAATTAAAAAAACTTGGATAAGAATATAACCTCCACCTAAAGACAACCACCTGTGTGACCATTTGTGAATCCTCCCTTTGAATTTGTCCACAAGCCATATCCAGTCCTCCTTCTTGTATCCACATGGTTTTAGCTTGAAACCCAGGTAGGTGAACTCATCCAATAAACTTTTGGCTTGTGCCCCCAAGAAGTCTGTTATAAATTTTATTCATTCATATCATAGCAGCACCGAATCGCAGGAGGATGTAGTGTAAGTAGAACCATTGGTTTCGAAGAATCTTGCCAATTACAAGTAAGTCGTCTACAAATAAAGAATAGAAATAGAGACAATAGGGGAAAGGGATAAACCCGTAAAGTATCCAGCTTGATTAGCCATTGTAAGAATATTACTGAAGCCATTCATGACAAGGATGAAAATCAGTGGAGATAGAGCGCATCCTTGTTGGAGGCCCTGGCCAGCTTTGAAGAAACATGAAGGGGATTCGTTGATGATGACCGCATAACTTACAGATGAGATACAAGCCATAATCCATCTTATATTTCTCATTGACAGCCCCACCTTTAATAGCAGAAATCTGATGTACGACCAGTCCACCGAATCATATGCCTTGTACATGTCAACTTTCAATATTAGAGCCTCCATCTTGCATGAGTGGATCATATGAATTACTTCCTGGGTCGATGCCATTGCATCATGGATAGATCGTCCTTTTAAGAAATTGTGTTGCGCCGTAGAAATATAACCAGACATAAAACCCTTTAGCCTTTTCGCAATGATTTTTTATGTAATCTTGTACAAGGTGTTACATAGAGCAATGGGCCTATATTCGTTGAAGGATCAGGGATCTGAAGATTTTGGGATCTGCTGACACCTAATCCTATGGATGGGTGTGCATATTTAATATTGTATATTAATTAATATTAGGAAATAAGGAAGGCCAAGAGTCATTGGGAGATGAATCCCAATAGCCTCACCTCCATGTATAAATCCATGTGCATCCTTCAGCTAATACACATTCTGATTTTGAGGAGTTACCTCCTGGTTTGACATGGTATCAGAGCCAGCTCCACTATTGGCATTTCTGCCTGTGGTGTAACTCCCTCTCCTTTGCTCAGTCAATATTTTTATTAATAGTTTTTGCTGCTCTTAATTGCTAGACTGTTATTCTGCATTTTTTTTCTCTATATAGTCCTGACATTTGCAGCTCCAGCTCCTGCAGCTTCTGAAGACGGCAGGCTCCTCTGTCATTCTGCAAATTGCAGGCTCTGTCATTCTGCAAGATTCCATTTCAAAAAAAAAAAAATTGTAACGGCCCTTTGGGCCTCCTCCATTCTCCATCGACTCACCTCCCATCCCTCAACTCTGCGCCCTCTCCCAACGCCTTACCTACCCAACGCCTCTCCACACTCCGCCCTCACTGCTACATCATTCACTCGCTCACTCCACATTACACAACGTTGTTTTCAACCCCATTACAATTAAATCCATTACTGTATACAACGCCCTCTTCCAGCTTTGTCATTCATCTCAGTTACGCCCATATACAACAGCGCTCCTCTCTCATTCATATCAGTTACGTCCTACCTGCCTGCACATACCTCCACATTCCACGGTCGGCCCTCCCATTGACATATGAAACACCGCCGGTATGCCCATATCATACAGCGTTATAAACTGTCATACCACACCCCTCCTGTAATATCATTGCGCTGTCATGGAGAATATATGGTAATACGCTGTGTTTTAATAACACTGTGGTATCAAAACGCTGTCCCCAGCCTTCTTTTAATACGCCCGCTTGTTCATACATCCACGTTGCATATTAAAACTCTGTCATACATCCCCTTACCTGCGCACAGCTCACTCGACCAGCGTCTCACCTCTCGGCGCCCACGCTCCCATCTCATTTGCGTTATCTTATTTACAACACTGCCACTCCATAACATGAATACCGTTGTATTTAATACCATAATACCACCGCCCTCCATCTGCAATACGCTCCATTCATTTTCCACTGTCCATACATAACACGCAGCTCTGTCATTTGTAACACCGCCCTCCCATATAAAACGCTGTCATAGAACGTTGTTTGGTCGACTAGAACGCTGTCATTTATACATATTTAATATGCTACCACCATTTCAATACCACTATTTCAACGCTATTCCATATTTTATACAACGTTGCCTCCCATATATAACGCCCCTCATATTGTATTACGCCCTTCTCAATACCGCCCCTCATTACATTTATATACCATCCCACCATACATTCGATACCGCTCTTTTCATACAAATACTGCCATTTCATATCGCCCTACCATTGCTTCCTATACAAATTTTTTCCCCAAACAAAAAAAAAATACATATTTTTTTTTTGGTGCAGAATTCAGTGTTTTTTAGCAAAGAGCTTGTGTTTTTTAAATTCAGTGTTTTAGAAAAAAGAGTTTCTGTTCTTTTAAACTGAGTACATTTTCCAGCAAAGTTTTTTTTCTCTCCTCCTTCAAAAGAAGATGACAGTCCCTTCATCTTCTAAAGAGGCTGCCTACTTGGCACAGAGAGAAAAGAGACATGCTTCAGGTCCATCCAGAGGAAGAGAAGACAGAAGACGAAGAAGAAACTTCAGAGAAAAGGGGGGCAGACAATCTAAAGCTCAGCAGCAAACAAATCAAGACAGAGGTAAAACTGATGACAAAGACAAAGGTAAACCAGCTGAATCCGCTCACTATGTTCTAGCACATTGTAACAATGGAGTAACTGAAAACCTATTTGATGTTTCATTTACTTCATGGAGAGATGATTGGTTGCTAGATTCAGGAGCAACATGTCACATGACATTTAGAAAAGATTTTTTTGAAGAATTCACCGACAAAGTTGATGGAGCAGTATATTTCGCAGATAAATCCAAACTCAAGCCATCGTGTTTAAGGCCAAATAAAGAACCGCCCGGTCTTCCCGATCATACCCCATGAGGTCTATAATTTCCCCGAAGTTATGTCTCACGTCCTCGGTTGAAATCCGGCAGTGAAGGACACTCGCCACTCGTTTGATGGCAAGGAGGCTCGGCACACCGATTACTTCATCATTATGGAGGGAATAGAAGAAGGGAGACTCTTGAAGCTGAAAGGTTCATCTGCTCATGCTCAAAACTTTGCATTCAGTTCACATCATGATGAAGGTACATTCCCATCAAGTCTTTATGGCATGCTAGATTTGGACACTTAAACTATGAAAGCCTTCGTTTGTTGAAGAAAAATGGTGTTAATGGACTGCCTACAATTCCTAGAAAACCTAAGGAATGTGATGCTTGTATTCTAAGAAAGCATAGCAAACAGCCATTTCATGATTCACACTCCAGAGCACATAGAAAACTTGAGCTTGTTCATTCAGATTTATGTGGACCTATGCCTATTGCTTCTGCAAATGGAAATAAATACATGATGACATTTATTGATGACTACACCAGAATGTGTTGGATTTACTTATTGAAGAATAAGTCTGATGCTTTTCAAACTTTCAAGAATTTTCATGCATGGATTGAAAATGATGCACAAACACATATTGGCTCTCTACGTACTGATAATGGAAAAGAATACACCTCAAATGAATTTGAAAATTATCTTTGTCAACATGGAATCAAACATCAAACAACCGTGCCATATAATCCACAACAGAACGGTGTAGCTGAAAGAATGAACAGAACCATTTTAAATATGGTCCGCTCCATGTTATTTTTCAAGAATGTAAAATTGATGTTTTGGGCTGATGCAGTTCTATGTGCTGTTTACATAAAGAATAGGTGTCCTTCAAGTTCAATTAGAAACAAAACTCTTTTTGAAATGTGGCATGGCCACATTCCTTCGGTAAAGCATTTCAGGGTCTTTGGGTCCACCTGTTATGCCTTGATACCCAAGGGTCAAAGGAACAAACTTGGTGCCAGAAGCAGAAAATGTATCTTCTTGGGGTACTCCAATACCTCCAAAGGATATTGTCTCTATGATGAAACAAATAAGAAGTTTGTGATAGCAAGAGATGTCATATTTCTTGAATCTTCCAAGAGTGACAAGGTTGTTGAGCGACAACTTGATCGCCTGGATAGACTCACACATGCAAAGTCTTTCCAAGAATTTGATAATGTGATTCCACACCTTGAAGGGGGGATTCCGATATTGAATCAAACTGTGGAATCATATCCTGAAGCACTCTCTCCCCCACATGAAGAAACAACCACGGATGACACATTGGATGATGTGATCGACAAAATTGGGAGATTGAATCTTGAATCAATCCCAACTCAGTCAAGTGACCAGCCTGGGCCATCTCAGAAAGGTCCTCCCAAATGGCTGACAAAGACACTGGAGGATGTTCATCCTGATGAGGTTGGAAAAACAGGAACAAGAAGTTCCACTCAAGAAATCGAAGGTGATGTAGATAATTATGATTCCCCTGTTGATATGGATATTGCTTATAATTGTGAATTGAGTTTGTCTACAGATCATGAACCAACTTCCTTCAAAGAAGCCGCTTCTCATGATGAATGGAAAGAAGCGATGCAGAAGGAGTATGATGCCTTGATAAAGAATGGCACTTGGAAGCTGGTTGATCCGCCTTTGGGAACGAAACCAATTGGCTGTAAGTGGGTCTACAAGAACAAGTACAAAGCAGACGGCTCACTTGACAAGCACAAGGCCAGGCTTGTGGCAAAAGGATTCACACAAAAAGAAGGAGTCGATTATGAAGAAAATTTTGCTCCCACAGCAAAATGGACCACCATCCGGACTCTCTTTGCCTTAGCAGCTCAGAATGGATGGAAAGTCCATCAGATGGATGTAAAAACAACCTTCTTGAATGGAGATCTAAAGGAGAAAGTTTATATGTCCTAGCCAGAAGGATTTGTGATAAAGGGTCAAGAACACAAAGTTTGCAAACTTGTAAAATCCTTGTATGGCCTCAAGCAAGCACCACGAGCCTGGTATGAGAAATTGACCGAGCATCTTCTGAAACTTGATTTTAAACATTTTGATCTTGATGATGCAACTTTGTTTGTTAAGAAAGTTGGAAAAACAGTTGTATATCTTGTGGTATATGTAGATGATCTTTTGATAACAGGAAACAATGAGAGCTATATTGCATCTATGAAGAAAGAGTTGAAGAAAGGTTTTGAAATGACTGATTTGGGTCATGTTCATTACTATTTGGGTATTGAAGTAATTCAACATCCTAAATTCATATTTCTTTCTCAAAAGAAGTACATTGGAGATCTCTTGAACAAATTTGGCATGGATGAATGTAAACCCTTAAGCACTCCAATGGAACAAAACTTGAAGCTCACATCTATTGAAGGGAAGGAATTTGAGGATGCAACTAAGTATAGACAGCTTGTAGGAAGTCTTATCTATCCGACCACCACCAGACCTGACATTTCATTTGCTGTTGGAATCCTCTCAAGGTTCATGCAAAAACCTTGTGAAGGACATTGGTCTGCTGCAAAAAGAGTGCTAAGGTACTTGAAGGGGACTCAAGACTTTGGACTCAAATATACACAGTTAGGCGACTTCATCTTGACCGGATACTCTGATTCAGACTTTGATGGCGACAAAGAAACAGGGGTGTCTACTACAGGTTACACCATGAGTCTTGGATCAGGAGCTGTCTCATGGAGATCACGCAAACAGTCAGTTCCAGCAGATTCCACGACCGAGGTAGAATATGTGGCAGCAACTGAAGCAACAAAGGAAATTGTGTGGCTCCGGAAAATCCTGGAAGATTTGCAGATGAAACAAATGTATTCCACTCCACTCATGATCGACAACACTTCTGCAATAAGTTGGCCAAGAACCCAAATTTCCATGATCGAACAAAGCACATCAATACAAAGTACCATCTAATTCGACATCATGTTCAGGCCAAAACCATCCATCTACATCATTGTTCCACAAATGAGCAAACTGCTGACATCTTCACCAAAGCACTTGGAAGAGAAAAGTTTGAAAATTTCAGATCAATGCTTGGACTCACCAACATCCCTTCGGATTAAAGGGGGGAATGTTGACACCTAATCCTATGGATGGGTGTGCATATTTAATATTGTATATTAATTAATATTAGGAAATAAGGAAGGCCAAGAGTCATTGGGAGATGAATCCCAATAGCCTCACCTCCATGTATAAATCCATGTGCACCCTTCAGCTAATACACATTCTGATTTTGAGGAGTTACCTCCTGGTTTGACAGGATCAATGTAATGAAGGTGAATTTCATGCCACCAGGTACATGGCCTGAGGATCTGATGTGTTTGGTGATCGTCAATAGTTCATCAACCATTATATCAAAAAAATGAAGGAAAAATTTAGCATGCCATCCATCAGGGCCAGGGCTCTTATCATGCGCAAATGATTTAAGGACCTCCTCTATCTCAGTCATGGATATGCACTTCCCCATGATCTCGTTTGTAGCACCATCAAACATCACAGGCATATGTTCCAGGACCCATTCCTGGCATCGAAAATCAATACCCTCCTCTGCTTTGTAAAAGTCTGAAAAATGTGTAAATGCTTCAGGCTATTGTATATCCTTTGTATTATATATCTTAGTACCATCCTCCAGTTCATGTTTCCAGATAGAGTTAGTGTTTCAGAGACCGTTTTCTATTTTATGAAAAAAAATTGTGTTTAGGTCCCCCTCCTTGAGCCATTGGACCCTTCTTTTAAGCTTCCAAGTCACTTCTTGGATCTTAAGAATTTCCACCTTCCTCATCTCCAATCCCCGTAGCTTATCATATGCATGATGATCCAGAGGAACATCAACCATCCTGTCTAACATATGTTCAATCTCAGCTGAAATTGAAATGAGCTCCAACCGCAATGCTTTCTTTTTTTTGTTTTCCCACTTTTTGGTTCTCCGTTTTAGTCTGTGGAGCTTCATCGACAATTGCCTCCATCTAGCACTATCGACATGATCCTTCTTCCAAAACTCCATCACCAATTTATTATAACAAGGATCTTCAAGCCATATTCTATTAAATTTAAAGGGAGAACCATGTGTAGTTGGCTCCATTCGCCATGATAATATGATCATCACATGATCATATATGGTGTCTGCAGCCACCCTTGATCTAAATTTTCCCAGTTCCTATATTAATTCCTCATATACCATAGCCCTGTCCAACCGCTTCCCAATAAATTCATCACCCACCCGCCTGTTGGTCCATGTCGGAGTCAATGGAACATGAAAAATTTCCACTAGATGGCTGCCACTGTTTAAACGTCCAATATGATCAGCCAATTGATCATGCTGAGATCTCTATCCCCATGATTCGAACATCGAGAATGTTGCATTAAAATCACCTATTACATTCAAGTTTGTAACACAGGATTTTGGATGATTCAATTCTCTCCCAAAAAGTAGAACGATTGCTACATGGTTCATATAAGTTAATGATGTGTACATTTTTTGCATATCCTCTTAGAGATCCATATAAAATTATTCCCCCAAAAAAACTGTATGCCTGGAAATCCGCCCATGGAGGATTCCACATAACCAACATTTATCCGTCCTTACCAACAGAATCCGTCCGAACAATGCACCACCCGGGACGAATTTGAAGTAAAGAAACAATGGCTTTAATGCTTGGAACCATGGTCTCTTGAAAAAGAGCCATACTTGGTTGCAAATCAGAAAAAAGGTCTCTAAGGCGAAGAATTTTAGAGGGGTCGCCCAAACCCCTGACATTGAGGGAAATGATCGAATTCATTTTGAAACAAGGTCAAGGCCCTGCTCTAAGTGCCCTAAGGTCCTCTAATGAAGAAATGGGGATGTCATGAAAGTCGCTCAGGTCCTCATGGAATAAAGACTTTGTCTTAAGCCTTCAGTGGAAGTTTCGATACCCAGATTTTGATTTCTTTCTCACAGTGATATTTTTACCTGAAGTAGGGGAGATGGATATGGGAGTGTCCAGTAGAGCCTTGTCAAAAATAGTGAGAGCGGCCAGGTCAAGAGCCAGATTTCCCAATAAATATTCAATATTTCTCCCCACTATGTTCATCGGAGAATCAACAGGTAAACCCAGCTCCGGGTCAGGGGAAAGTGGGGGTGAAGCCCATTCCAATGGGGCCATAGAAGGAGATATTTTCAGATTTTCCATAGAGTGAGGATCCACATGAGTCTCTGCTAAGTCGGAATGATAAAAATTAGTGGAAGGATTTTGCTATGAAGGAGCACAGGTAATGGGAGGAGGGTGCGACAAAGTGACAAGAACGACCTGGCCAGATGAATTGTGTGTGGCATCATGGAGTACCAACACTTTTTGGTATGGAGGAAACCTTTCTTTGTGGTTTATAAATGTATCATATGAATCAAAATCGGATGATGGAATAGATGACTTACCTGAGTGGATTGGATCACGTGAACCATGTGATAAATCCTCCTGTGATCCCCGCCATGATTTCTTGTAGCATCCCCTCTGCCTGTGTTATATAGGGTATCTGTTCATTAGATGACCCATTTGATGACAGATCAAACATCTGAAGGGCACCCCCCAGTAATCCGCCCATTTTCTATGTCGACGCTGCCCCCATACCAGATCCACATCACCCGAAAAACCACCCGCAAAACTAACCTCCACCAACAGCCAAGCTATTCACTTATCATTTGTGCTAAATATTCTTGGGTCCACATGCTTTGTATGTCCAATGGTGTTGCAAATTTCAATAAGTGCCTTGAGCGTCCAAAATTCAAGTGGTAACCCAGTAGCTTGACCCATACCATCTTGTTCTTTGGAGCCTCCACAACCGGGTTTAACCCCAAATACATGGCAACATCTACATGAAGCTATGCCCGCGGACCGATATGCACCTTGAATATTTGCACAATCATCTTTGTGCAAGAAATGAACACTAAAACAAGTGTTCATCATTAAACTGACCTTCAGATTATACCCCAACAGGGAACTCTATATACATTTGACCCATTCCACCATGTCCACCTCTGCCATGTCTATGAAAAGCCATCGACCGATTGGCACTCGCTTTTGAAGGCTTGCCACCCTACCCCATAAGTCCTCATATTCTACTATGACCTGTTTTACTTCAGGTGATGGTTTATGGAAGTTTTTTTTTTTGCCATGTTTACCCACTCGACCATCAATGCCTATTCTATCATTTTCATAGCATCCAGATGGCATTCCGTTTGATTCATTATCCTGATCCATGTAGGCCAGAGATTGATCCACCAATACATGTGTGACATGTCTCGGACCCCTGACTAACTCTGCTTTACGTGCTCGTTCTACCACCACTATGGCAATAATGAGGGCATCCTACCCCGATGTATCCAAAGACAGAATGTCGAATATCTCCGCCATCTAATCAAACCCAAATGTGTTATTAGCAACCAATTATTTTAACGGTACCACATTAACTGTTCACCCACCCAAATCCAGATGAATCGCACACTGTGGATCCTAATGTAATTAGATATGGAATGATGTCAGAACCACATAAATGGGAGTCGTCATCCAAATGTGGGCATCAACAATGTTTTAAACATCAAAAGGATACCGCCCAGGGTAACAAAAACCACCATACAATAACATTTAAGATGACACCTACCCTATTAATACTCCACCTCATCTCAATATCATTTAGTTATAGAAAGGCTCGAAGACATTCAGGTGAGTAGATGGAAAAACTAAATGTAGTACTTCCCACCAGCCAATCAACCACCAGATAAAATCTTCCAAGATCATAAAAGACCTCGATCCATGTCTCAGAGCCTTTACGAGAGCTTGCCAGGTATGGTAAGAAAATCATAAATATATGTCGTCAAACTTCCAAATTAGCACCTAGATAATATGAGGTCGATTGAATATGCCTCAAGAAAGACTCACCAAAACTCTAGACCTGTCACATTCCAAAGTCTAATGTATATGACCCTCACGTGGGGTAGGTGAAAAATGGAATGTCAGGGTACAGATTCTGGTGACAAGAAAGGAGTGAATTTTTTATTCGTCGACCAGAAAAACCATTGAACCGGAAGAAGGAAGGTGGCAGAATGTGCATGCCAGAAAAACCAGAGTTCACAGACTCCCCTCAGACATGGCAACATCATCAACAACAACAGCTCATGCAATGCCACCACCTAAAACAGAATTGGAACCTGAAATATTTTTAGGGTATGGAAATGATGAAAGAATCAATCCACTTGTTCCAGATCAATGTCCATCTAGACCTATACAACGTAATAGACGAGTTTGAAACCTTAGGTGTCTCGTGTGCAGGAAGCTTATTCCCATGGTTTTTCATTAGCTCTTTTATGGATGACCTTCATATGTGTTATGTAAATTTCATATAGGATGATAATAGTACAGACAACCAATATCCCAATTTGTATAATAACCCCATATGATTCAGGTACCATTATGTGTATACGTTCATGGATACATATTAAGGACCTCCCAGAAGCTAGCTATATTCCTATCCATGTATATGACACCTTGACATTAAACCATCCAATATCCTAATGGTCCGACCCACATTAACCCCTAAGATCCTTCAAATCAAAATGAAAGACTAAAATGGAACTGTCCCAAGATTCCTAATGCCAGACAGTATGAATATAACCTTTACACACCGAGGGCCCAACATGAACATTGACTAAGAGCTATAACCCCACTATTAAGATACGAGCATTTGAGGATAGCTGAGTCGATATGTTGAGAAATTACCAGAGGTTGTAGAAAGACACCCAGTAAGAGAACCAGAATCTCTTTTTCGTCTACAGAATATTACATGAACTTGGCACAATTTAGTATCATCCAGTGACTCGATGACAACTGTAATTTGATGCGGCTACATACTACGAGTATCAGTTAAATTTGTAGCTTAAAGGAACATTTTAAGTCCGTCGTGTTCCAGGAGATTTATAAGGGCAATATAATTTCATTCTTATTCTATGCCATATTTATCTTTAGTACCATTAAGATACTCTTAACAATTCAAGCAAGATAATTAAGAACACAGAACATAGAGAACAAATATTAGCTTAACTTCCGGCAGGCATGTAGAAATGTACAAAATCTGAAATGAGTGAGCAGAAGTAACAAAATTCTTGGACACGACTTCGCGAAATGTCAATAAATTATAATTAACACAATAGTTTAGTGTGCACATATTATTACAAATATTAGTCTGGAGAACACCATCTTGGATTCTGAAAATTCCACTGCCAAAAAAATTATATGTTTTACTAAATAAGGTGAACGATTACAGAGCTCTCTGTCTCACACTTACAATAGATACTTTCTAGCAAGTACATATGGTTACTATGAGTTTGAAAGATAGGATCTAGATACACACCATCTTGGCTTCTGAAAACTCCACTGCGAGGAAAAGAAAAGCCTCAAAACTACATAAATAAAGGGAGCACCCACATGTGTCCCGTTTAAGCACTATCTAAATAATGAAAATGCAATTAGTACGAAATTTATTTTCAAACATATTTAATTAGGTTTGATCATTAGAAAGTCCTAATTGTTTTGGTTTTAAAATTGTCTTAATTTCAAACATATTTAATTAGATTTGATCATTAAAAAATCCTAATTACTTTTTTTTTTTAAATTTCGTAGAGCCTTACCATTTTTTGTATATCAAAAAGAGAGCAGATTTCCATACATAGACATAAGCAATCAGTGGCCTCAGCCTGCTCGAAGGAAACCAGGTCTGTTGGCCACCTTAAGGAAATAAAAGCCATCCAGTATTGAAATAATTTCTTCCTTCTACTTGCTTCTATATCTACTTTACTATGTCCATCAAAGTATAACTTAAAATAGTATAAACTTGCCGCAAAAAACATTAAAGACTATTAATATCTAAGATCAACCATATGATGAGTCAATAGGAGTTGGGTCCTTTGTAGTATATCTTGACATATCTACTTGCCGCATGGATTGAACCTGTCGTTCAATTCTGCCAATTCGAGCCGTTGCATGATACTGAGATATGCCAATCTCTTGAATTTCCTATTTGATTTCCTACAGAACTGAAACCACATTGGGGTTTCCTTCTGTTTCCTGCATACTGGTCATTGCCTTAACCAAAACACATTTGAGAATCCAATACATATGGATAGATTGGTGAAAGAGAGATATCCTCCCTCTTGTGTTCTTGGGGTCTGAGATGAAATCCATAGTGGCCTCCTGTTGTTCAATTTTTTCTTCTTTTTGATTGCTTTCTCTCTCCCGGCCCTAAATTATATTACGGACCTAAGGTGGGTTTCCTGTGGAGTAGAGATCAAAGATATTCTCCATTACCTCTTTTTTAGTTTTCCTGTCGCGCTTGCTTGGACCAACATTATGAGTTGGAAGCTCCTGCCTCCCTTTCCCGTACCCTGACGTTTGCCAGATTGACATTTTACCATGTTTTTAAACTGATAAACACACACTGACAGCTCTTGTACAGCCCCTGTGGAAATATAGAACAAGCCTGTATATGGCAAGGCAGAGTCAATAACAATATTCGTATGACCTCTTGTAGGGCCCACTACTTCCTTCGAAGCTATCGGAACCACTGATCTTGTTACCATGCAGTCACTGTCATGGATAACAACAGCATAAAGGGAAAATAGAGAAATCACAAAAACCTCCATAACAACATTTAGGGTGGTGAACTAAACCGAAGTAACATTTACCGATCCTACTAGGGTGGCCAGACTATGAAACAGAGCAGAGGTTACCCTCTCGCCCCACGACAGAGAATTATTCTAAGGAGGCCAGGTTTGGGAGACAGAATTATCCTGCCTTGAATTACAGACAAGCTCATAGGCTTGGGATGTTTTAATTTTGTTTATAAGCATAAGCGACAAAACCCACATTTTAATGTGAGATTCACACATAAAGAAATGCAGGAGTGTCTTTAAGTTTGCATCATACTGAAACGAAGAAGGGGTCTTAAAACAAGGGTCTACTGGCCAAGCTGGAAAAACCAAATACAACTTGCATGAAGCATTGACGGACCCTGCAGTGCAATCGAAATCTAAGAGGGTCTTTAATTGAGTCAGGGTCTTTAACTGAGCCTCATACTGAAACGAAGAAGGGGTTCTAAAACAAGGGTCTATTGACCAAGCTTGGTTTTTCTATGGTTTTTAATATATATATATATATATATATATATATATATATTAATTAAAAACCATAAAGTTATAAATCATTATATATATATATATATAATTGTGATTTATAACTTTAATCCATATTGGCCCTCCTTCGACCGATCACTTCCTATCGACTTCAGCTCATTATCCAAGAAATCAATCTAGACAATCTCTTCTGGTACCTTGGAGCTTGCATGCCTCAATGGAAAGTTCTTCGCATTCGACAACAGATTCTCATCGTTGGCCTTCGATCAAGTGATTTTGTAGATGTTCAACTCCAATTCATTGTTCACATTCCGCGGATTATACTAGTTTTACCTTGAGGGCCATTGTCATTACTAGTGGTTTCTCTCGCACACATTAACATTTTTCATCATTGGTTGGTAATCAAGTGCTTTTCTTGCATGTTCGACCTTAGTTCATTCATTCGCATTCTTGAATTTTTACTTGTTCGGGTTGAGATGGAGCGCAAGACCCTGGGTTTTTTCTGATAAAATCCAAGTTGCGGGACGATTTGGTTTATCATGACTATATGCATGACTCTTATTATTGGATGGTTGCGACCATACCTGAGTCTATTTGATGATCCTTCTTATTGGATGGTTGCGTCCATACCTCGGATCTTATTGTTATATGTACTCTATTATGGATGGCTGAACCCATACCACATATTCATGTATCAGAGATATCTGTTGTACTTGTTCTTGCAGGTCTTCCAACAATGGAATTTTGGTTTGGGCATATTTTCATAAAGAATTTCACCCCTTCCTCTCTCTTGGACCTCATGCTTTAGGGGGCATCTATTACACAGTAATTTGTCACCGTCCTTTCAATACCTATCTTGAAACATTGGAGGACCATTTCAGTGACTTTTGTGTACTGTCATACATTGCCATAAATGTCATTGCATACTTTGGCATGTAAAGAACATATTCTTTGTTTCTCATTCCTTAGGAATACCTTAAAAAACATATGATTTTGGCTTGACACTGGTAGGAATTTATGGCCTCACGCCCATGAAGAAATTAGCACTCGGCCCCATGCCCTTTGGCACTATGTCTCAAAAGGGTACCCATGTCGAGCTACTTTTGGAAAGTTTTTAAAAATAGAAATGAAGTTTCCATGCTTAACAACTTCGTGAGCGAAGTCATCATGGTTTGTTTGACTGAATAATGTCGAGTTTATCCCTTTGGCCTATTTTTTTCCTACAATTGTGAAACTCCCCAAAGGGATAGACCTATCCTCCACCTTATGTGGGATCCCAAACCTCCTCCTCCTCTCCTATAAAATCTTCCTTCTCACATTGATTCAGCTAGTTGAACAGTCATTACTATAGCTGATGTGTAGAAGAAGGCATAGAAGAATCCATTGTTGAGAGAGAGTTTAGGCCCATTGCCTCATCGAGTCCAATCCCAAACGAATGCTTGAGACGCGCCTGACTAAACCCGTCATAGGAGATGTGCAACGTCAAGGCATAAGGTTGTAAACTTATTTTTCTCTATCAATAATACATGACTGGTTTCTAGTTTCATCTTTATTTCCATTTATATGCAAATTGTTTAGCTCTCCTTGACTAGGTGAATAGTTGTATATGAATGTATATGCTTGTATTATGTTATCACTTGTTTGATATTTGTGCATACGCGTGAACATCGTCAACAACACGGAGCCCAAGTCGTGAAGATAGAGATCAAAGGACCTCTGCCGCGTGCCACGACAAAAGCATCAAACCAAAGTAGGATATATGTTCCAGTTTATATTTCATTTATAAGCTAGGAATTCAAGAGTCCATCATGTTCCCTTGTTGCTAGACCCACCCTAATGCTATAGGGATCACCTCTGTCCACAGAGGGGATTTTCCTACTCAACAACACCCTACGTGGTGGAATAGAAGAACTGGGGAGGTTGCTTTGGCCAAAAGACTCGATCAATTCCTGGCTAAGGTCTCATTAGCTGAAAAACCTGATAAAGCCCGTCAATGGGTTGGGGATGGTGGAACCTCATATCACAATCCTATTTACCTTGAAGTTTAGATGGGCCAGATTAAGCCCCACTCCCCCTTCAAATTTAATTCCACTGGATCGAAGAGGCTGCCTTTCACGAATTGGTCAAAAGTGAATGGTAGCACTGTGAGCAATGTCCTGATCTGGATCCTGCCCAAGTTCTATACAATAACCTGGCCAGACTAAAGTCCCGAACCATCTCCTAGGCCAAAAGTAAGAAAAAAATAGAGGAGGAGTCTCTATCAAAAATTGAGAATGAACTCAGGTGTTTGTCTGGTCTGAATGGACGTGGCTTCCTGTCAGCCAAGGATAAGGATAGGCTCACTGACCTTGAATTGGAGAAAGCCAAACTCCTTAGGATTTAGGAGGAGGAATGGAGACTCAAGAGTAGGGCCATTTGGCTTCAAGATGGGGATGATAATACTAGATTATTTCAACAATGTGCCAAGGGCAGTAAGATCACCAACACTGTCTGGGATGTTAAGGACTCTCATGGAAGATTGGCCCACACTCATGCCCAACTTGTTTATATGGGTATAAATCATTTCTCTAATCAATACAAGGATCTTGGGTCGGAAAACATAATGGATATCATGCAGATTGTGTGATCCATGCATAGGTTTGTGGAGGGGAATAATTTGGAGGAGCTGGTTGGTCCGGTCACCATGGATGAGATTTGAAGGGGTCCTGAAATGGTTTAAAAAGGACAAAAATCCTGGTCCTGATGGTTGGCCGATTGAATTCTACCTCTCCTTTTTCAAGCTTATTGGTAGGGATATCCTTCAGGTCATTGAGGCCAGAAGGATATCATGTCATATTTATGATGGCTTTAATTATACTTCCGTCGCCCTCATCCCAAAAATTGATAAACCCCAATCTTTCAATGACTATCAACCTATATCTTTGTGTAATTGTATCTACAATATTATAGTCAAGATTATTGTCAATCACATCAAACCCATTCTCTCCCAGAACATAGCCAAAGAACAATTTTCATTTCTCAATCATAGTAAAATCCACGAAGCAATTGGTACTACTCAAGAGGTCTTACACTCTATTAATCTCAGGAGCATCAAATGAAATATACTCAAAATTGACCTGGAAAAATCCTTTGATTGTGCCAATTGGAGCTACCTTCAGCTTATCCTAATTCATATAGGATTCCCACACTCCCTCACAAACTGGATTATGGGATGTATCACTAATGCATCTTTCAGCATTCTTATAAATGATGCAGCAACTGATTTTTTCCATGCAAGTCGAGGACTTTGGCAAAGTTTCCCGCTCTCTCCTCTACTTTTTTTAATTATCATGGAAGGGCTATCCACACTTTTGGAAAAAGAAAAAGAAGGGTCCATTCATGGTATTAGATTTGTTGATCTTGTACAACTAACCCACCTGTTGTTTGTGGATGATGTTCCAATATTTTTGGATGGCACTCCTCATGACAATATTAATTTCTTGAATATACTCAAACTGTTTTGTAAAGCTACTGGTATGGATCCTATCAAAAGTAAATCTACCATCTTATTGGTGCGATGTACAGAATTCGAAAGCAGACATGCCCTGGCACTCTTAAATTTTTCTTGTATAGGGTTGGAAGATGGAATCAAATATCTTGGATTTCAATTGAAACAAAACAACTATCACATTAATGACTAGAACTGGATTATTGCAAAAGTAGAGCATAGAGTCAATATTTGGTAGAAAATATGGCTCTCAAAGGATTGCAGGCTAGTCCTCATCAAATCTGTTCTTGAAGCTATCCATGTGTACTGGATGGCCCTTGCTTGGATCCCCAAAGAATTTACGGTTAGAATTCAACAAATCTGTAGGAATTTCCTTTGGAGAGGAAAATAGGATTTCCGCACTTATGCTTGGATCACATGGATTAAGATTGCTAAACCTAAATTACGGGGGGATGTGGAATAAAAGAACTTAACCTCTTTAGCTCGGAATTGGCTGCCAAAATGGGATGGCACCTCATCACTAGCAAGTGTCTCTAATAGGAAGTCACATATTTTAAATACATTTCTCCCAAATCCACCATGGAATGGATTAGAGGTTGCATCCAACCATCTCTGGGCTTCTCGATCATTTGGAAATCCATCACTCGATCTATCTTGCTCATCAAAAATGGTTTGGATTGGCACATTGGTTCAGGTGAACAGGTTAAAATTGGGATTGATGCATGGTCGGGAAATGGTCATGAATACCACCACCAGTGAGCATTAGGCAGAACCTTGCCAGGTCTGGGCATCTTTTCATATCTCATGTTACAGACCCACTTCTCACTACTTGGGAATCTCAAGCATGGAAGTCGGCTGAGGCATTGGATATCCTGGATGATTGGAGGCAAATTTGGAACCGGTTTACGAGAGCTCTCAGGTCATCGAATATAAGACTGACTGGCCAGGATGATGAAATTCTCTGGGCCATTACCCCCAGCAGCAAATACACCCCAAAAGTGGGATACTTGACTCTTTGTGCACCACTGGAGCCTCAGCTGAAACTCTGGTGGTGGAAACACTTATGGAAGCTTAAATTTCCTCCAAAAACTAGAGTTCTCATGTGGTGCATCCTCACCGACTGTATGCTCACGGAGGAAAATCTCATCAAAAGGCATATTCATGGTCCATCAAGATGTATTCTCTGTTACTTGCAAGACAAAAGTGTTAATCATATGTTTCTTGAATTCTCTACTAGCATGCATCTCTAGCATCTTACGACAACATCATTGGGTTTTTCATTCTCCTGGAATGGTTCCTCAGTTGGTTTGGCTTGGAACAACTGGTGGAAAGCTGCTACCACACTAAAGGATCGTAACATCCCTCTCCTCATTTCTTGGGGGCTCTAGCTGGCCAGAAATCGATCCATATTCTATGGCATGGCTTTAGATTGGGACAGCATCAGCAGACATATATATTCTATATACCATCTCATCCCCAACAAGGACCCGTCGTCTCACAACTGTATCATTACCCCTGAAGCTGTAGACAAATCCATTCCATGGGCATATTTTGATAGCTCATCCAATGTGAACGGATGTGGGGGTGGGGCATTTTTCCACCTAACAGAGTCACACACTTTCCACCTCAAGATGGGACTTAGACCCAAGACTAACAACTATGCTAAACTGAATAGCCTCAGACTTCTTCTCATGTTTGCCCACGAAAAAAGTTGCAAAAAAATTTAGATCTTTGGGGACTCTCAAATTATTTTCAATTGGTTTAATCATGTGGCACAATGTCATGCACACATTATTAGAGCATTACTGGATGGTGTCCTTCATTTAAAATTATTTTTGATTTTATATATGTTACTCATATTTATAGGTAGAGGAACCAAATGGCTGACAATTGTAGAAATTAGCTGAATAAATCACTTATTCAATGAAGATTAACCCGATCATACATCAATTTCGAATTGCATGCATAACACATAACCTTCTTCTACAATTAATTGTCACATGCGGAAATAATATAGAAGCAATCTTACATCAAATCAATCACACATTAACTCAGTATGTATGGGGAAAGCCTATAGCTGAAAACCCCCCAGCTATTGTGTATATTATAATGGAGAAATCATGTAACAATCATAGTACAAAAACTCTTCACAAGCTCTCATGCACTACCTCCCATGCTACACACTACCAAGCTAGATCTAGCAAATCACTTGCTCCAATCCTTAGCCACTTGATAGCCAACCTTGATTGCGTATTTCAAAGCTATGGGATGGCCTCTTTATATAGATAAACCACCAGCCTAAACTTTGCAATACTCATAGCTTACTCCACCTATCTATGTGTTGCAAATAGCAACAGTATAGTTACAACTGATAGCTAACTCTACCCTTTCATCTATCTCTTTCACCGGTCTTCACTGAACTGATCATGCACTGTAGTGAACTGAAGTGTTCTTGAGTTGACTAATGAGTTAATATTTAGTAAATTAAATATTATTTAATTTACTCCACTCATATCTAGTTGATTAGTTAGTTAACTAATCCCATCTAGTTCAACTAAAACAAACAGAACACAACTCCACTACTTGTCCCGTTAACTCCTCCAAAACTCCTGCCACTGAAGTCTAACTGAAGCCAACCATGCAAGATGCCATCAAACCCTAGGAACCACGTGATTCCTTGTGTCAGTTGCATGAGCCACCTCCATGACTCAAACTGAAGTGCGCCAAGAGAGTAAACTGCTGCTTATAGTCAAAATATTATTAAGGGTAAATAATATTTGACTTCCATATTTTTAGGAGATCAGTCTAAAAATAGCCTGGGTCCTAAAAAATAGGGTCTCATCTATTTTTACCGACATGTCGCATCCATCAAGAATCTCAAAGTAGAATTCCCAAATTATGCTCCGTATGTCTAAAAATAGACATAGTCTAAAAATAGACTTTGCGCCAGAATTTGCCTGCGGGCCCACTTAGTGAAGGCGACTTCATTTCACTAAGCTCCATCATCTTGCTGCATTCTCAACACTCCCTCTCAGCAAGATATGGATTATCCGCAATCCCTATCCTGCCTCTGTGGAATTCGAACTTGCTCCTGGTGAGCGCCTTCGTCAGGATGTCGGCATCCTGATCCTCCGTGGGAACATATGAAAGCATCATGATCCTCCGCTGAACACAATCTCTGATGTGATGGTACCCGATGTCGATATGTTTGGACCTATCATGAAATACTGGATTAGCCGAGAGCTTGATGCAGCTCTGGTTATCACAGTAGATCACTGTAGGTTCCAAATGCAACCTGAACAAACCTGCGAGGATCTTCCTCATCCAAATAGCCTCGCATGCAGCCAAACTTGCTGCCATGTACTTAGCCATGAACCACTAAGCCACTGATCTTCGTTTCCGTCACTCAGAAATCACACACGAATCTACGTTCAAAACTCTCCGTAAGTGTTTTTCCGGTCATGGGCTCCGCTCCAATCTCGCATCAAGGAAACCGGCAGTTTCACTCCATCCTCCCGTCTGCACCATGCACTACATCCCGATGTGCTCGATATAGCGCAATACATGCTTGCCCGCCTTCCAAAGAGCTTTGGTAGGCTTTAACCATGCGCTGCTAAAGCCGGTTAATCATGATAAGCATATAGTCAAGCCCAGTAGCTAACACAAATACATCAATGATTCTACCAATCAAGTTTAAAGATAAGTGGAATCCACTACCTCTTCTGAAGTAGCATCCTCCTTCCTCCAACCACCAGGAAGAGGAGTGTCAACAGGCTTGCAGCCTTGCATGTTGAACCTCTCCAAAATCTCCCGGGCATACTTGCCCTGAGAAACAAACAGTCCTCCGCTGCGCTGCCAAATCTCCAATCCCAAGAAATAATGAAGGATGCCCAAGTCCTTCATCTCGAACTCTCGTGCAAGATCCTCCTTGCATGAAAGTATCAACTGCTCATCGCCAGTCAAAATCAGATCATCTACATACAAGACGATGATCAACAGCTTCCCCTCCACCACAACTGCAGTTAGGATCCGCCACTCTTGGAGAATCCAAGCCCGGTGAAGTAGTCGTCCATCTCAGTGTACCAAGCACGAGGTGCTGAGCCACTTCTAGCATGCAAAGGCTTTTCTTTGAGTCATAATATATACCATCATTTAAGATCTCAAAACCTTTCAAAGTCGCCATGCAACACACTCTTTCCTCACAACTCCACATTGAGGAACGCAGTCACATCCATGGATTATCCATGAATGTTGCCCCACCGCACGAGAGAGCAAGGACGTCCGCATGGAAGAGTACCTGCGACAGGTGCAAGTCTCCTCATAGTCAATCCCTCGATTCGTGAGTAGCCACGCGACAAATCTCGTTTCGTACCTCACACTCCCGTCAAATACCGCTTCACTTTGTAGATCCATCACAACCTGCTGTCTGATTTCCCCAACCTACTGGGAATACCCCATGCATCGTCTCGATGATCGAATCATATTCTTAGATCATGGCATCAACCCATGCGGGTTCCTCCACAGCTTCCTCAAAAGAGGATGGCTCCGCCACAACACATTGACTCACAAGAGCCATGTATCCAGTGTACCGATCCGGTGACTGTCTCTGTCTGCGCTGTGCTGTAGGTGGTCCTACAACCTTCTCTGCATCCCGAGCCAGTCGCTCAGCTTCTGGAGTGCGCATGCGCCCTCTGATGGTTGGCGCTGCCTGGGTGGTTTCTTCCACCTCCTGAACCTCCTCTTGTGGCTGATCCACATCCGGAAGCTCCTCCTTAGGAACTAACAGCTCCTCATCTGCATGCAAGTGTAGCTCCCTCTCAAGCGAACACTGCATGGCTTTCTCCTCCCGAAATTTTATATCCCGTCGCACAACAGTCTTGCGACTGTCTGGCACATACACCCGATAGTTGTGAGGTGTATCAGTGTACCCCACAAATATTCCAACTTCAGCAGTTGGATCCAGCTTCCTTCTTGCATCCTTCGTCACATGCATGTAAACAGGAGATCCGAAAATCCGCAAATGGGAAATATCAGGCCTCTTGCCAGAATAAGCTTCCTCTGGTGTACTCATGCCAAGAACCTTGTGAGGACAACGGTTCTGCACATACACTGCTGTATTGCATGCCTCAGCCCACAAGTGAAGGGGTAGGCCCTGATCATGCAACATCGCCCGTGCAGCACCCACGATCGTTCTGTTCTTCCGCTCAGCCACCCCGTTCTGCTGTGGGTTATGGGGTGCGATGAGCTCTTCTGCGCTGCAGAACTCCTTGAATTCAGCCGAGATGAATTCACCACCGTTATCACTCCTTAGAGCAATCACCTTCTTCCCCGACTCCTTCTCGACCAGTGCTTTAAACTCACAGAACTTCGCGAATGTATCGCTCTTCTTCGAGATGAAGAAGATCCAGCACTTTCGAGAGAAATCATCAACAAAGATCACATAATACTTGTGCTTTGCTGTCGAAGCAACTGAGAAAGGACCACACACATCTGTGTGAACTCTCTCAAGGATCGTTGTGGCGCGACTATCCTTCTCGTGAAAGGTGGTTTTCACATACTTCCCTAAAGTACACCCCTTGCACTGATCTGACTGCGCAAGAGTGCCCTTAGGAAGCCCAGTAGAAATCTGCTGCAGAATCTTCAAAGCTCCATGGTGAAGGTGGCCCAATCTCCTGTGCCACAGTTCGCCCTCATCATCCCGGCTCACCACTTCTCCCACCTTGCATGCCATAGCTGCGCAGTCATCTACCTACAACTGATAAAGGTTCTGAGTTCGAACCCCTATCTTCCGGGTCTCTCCAGTAGTCTTACTGCGCAGGAAAGCTTTTCCTTCGCTGAAGACCACATCATACCCCTTATCCTCCAACATCGCTACCGAAATCAGGTTCTTCTTCAATCCAGGTACATGCATGACATCCTTTAAGACAAAGGGTTTACCAGACTCCCTCTGAAAGGATACGGTACCGATACCAGTCGCACTGTATCTACTGTCATCGCCCATCTCGATGTGCATACCCAAATCCTTGTCCTCCAGATCTGAGAACAACTCCCGATCTCCCGTCATATGAAATGACGCACCGCTGTCCAAGAACCACACCGATCCCAGCATACTTGAAACTAAGCATGCACTCAGTGAAACTTTGACAGCCACCCCCACACTTCCCAGCTCATCTCTGCACTGAGTGAACTTCGTGAGGTATTCGGCGATGTTGTCGCCCTTCTCCATCTTGATGTTCCTGAGTCTATATTTGAGCACCAGCTTCCTTTGGTTGCTCTTACTCGAATAGATCCACAAAGCTTTCCACATTAAATATGGAGTAGCCTTACCATGAAGGTCGGATACTATGTGATACAATATGATCCTCGATGCCCTCCAACAGCCTTGACGCCCTCCAACAGGATCCTTCGACATTTCGCGATCTTCTTTTGCCATGCATCGACCAAAGCTGCATCAGTGGGTTTTGGGACATCCGCATCCACGAACTCCTTCAGACCATTATCTTCTAACACTGCTTCCATGCGATCCTTCCATGCAACATAATTCGAACTGCCTTCAAGAGCATATTCGAGTCGCAAACCGTTGAAAGAAGACATCTTCAACACCGGCACCAAGAAAACCAACCTTCTGCAAAATTCGAATTCCAAACTCCAAGCTCTATCGTTCTCGATCTATACTTGAAAACAAATTATTTCCAAATCAGAGATTGACTGCAAGGGCATTCACCAGATCTTTCACCTTACAAAGAAGGATGAATATTCCGGAGGCTACCTGGCCCGCATGCAGACTCTGTCCGAGGAAATAAGTTTGCAATCACCGTAATAGACCTCGACAATTAATCTCGCTCTGATACCATGTAGAAATTAGCTGAATAAATCACTTATTCACTGAAGATTAACCCGATCATACATCAATTTCGAATTGCATGCATAACACATAACCCTCTTCTACAATTAATTGTCACATGCGGAAATAACATAGAAGCAATCGCACATCAATTCAATCACACATTAACTCAGTATGTATGGGGAAAGCCTATAGCTGAAAACCCCCCAGCTATTGTGTATATTATAATGGAGAAATCATGTAACAATCATAGTACAAAAACTCTTTACAAGCTCTCATGCACTACCTCCCATGCTACACACTATCAAGCTAGATCTAGCAAATCACTTGCTCCAATCCTTAGCCACTGGATAGCCAACCTTGATTGCGTATTTTAATGCTAGGTGATGGCCTCCTTATATAGATAAACCACCAGCCTAAACTTTGCAATACTCATAGCTTACTCCACCTATCTATGTGTTGCAAATAGCAACAGTATAGTTACAACTGATAGCTAACTCTACCCTTTCATCTATCTCTTTCTCTGGTCTCCACTGAACTGATCATGCACTGTAGTGAACTGAAGTGTTCTTGAGTTGACTAATGAGTTAATAATTAGTAAATTAAATATTATTTAATTTACTCCACTCATATCTAGTTGATTAGTTAGTTAACTAATCCCAACTAGTTCAACTAAAACAAACAGAACACAACTCCACTACTTGTCCCGTTAACTCCTCCAAAACTCCTGCCACTGAAGTCTAACTGAAGCCAACCATGCAAGATGCCATCAAACCTTAGGAACCACGTGATTCCTTGTGTCAGTTGCATGAGCCACCTCCATGACTCAAACTGAAGTGCGCCAAGAGAGTAAACTGCTGTTTATAGTCAAAATATTATTAAGGGTAAATAATATTTGACTTCCATTTTTTTAGGAGATCAGTCTAAAAATAGCCTGGGTCCTAAAAATTAGGGTCTCATCTATTTTTACCGACATGTCGCATACTTCAAGAATCTCCAAGTAGAATTCTCAAATTATGCTCCGTATGTCTAAAAATAGACATAGTCTAAAAATAGACTTTGCGCCAGAATTTGCCTGCGGGCCCACTTAGTGAAGGCGACTTCATTTCACTAAGCTCCATCATCTTGCTGCATTCTCAACAAAAATATCCAAAGAATCCTCGCAGCTAGATTGGGGCAGATGGCACATTTTTGAATAGGATGGTATGATGGAGTACCAATACTATCATCGACCATTCATTTATGGAATGGTTGAACTAGGGGTAGTCTAGACACAGACTGCACATTTTTTTTTTTTTGTTCATTTTGCGGCGAGATCATACCTTTATATTTATGTACATATATCTATAATTATCTTTATTTTATTTTTGTTAGCTACTGCACCTACTAGAAAATGACATTGGTGATTATAGACTTTTTGGATTATTTGATACTTCCATGATCTTTGCATAGATGAATTATGTTGATGATGCAATATGTAATTTTTCTTCTTTAATGAAAATTTGAGACTTTTTTCCTTGGAAAAAAAAATTGTAAGGATTCTCCCTCATTATTAATGCAAACCAGTATAAAAACATATTTCTTAGCATACCAATTACAGAATAGGAGCTAAGCAGATCATATGATTCCCAAATGTCTAAGGTTAGTCCTGCAGAAAACAACACGGAAATATTTGCAACATCATAGAAATTTGTTTCAAAAAATACGTCTATAGAATTGACTCTAAGAAGGAAACCACCTCCATCTCATGAAAATATGCATAATACCGGGACAAAAAACTTCCACTTTAGACACTTTCCCCAAGAATTTTGGAGAGTTGTTTATCCCCTAGATTTTATCTGAGAGTAGATCCATCAAGCATGGAAGTATGCAAACTCCCTCAGATGGTTTCGAGGGACTAAAAATGCGCAAATAGGGTTGAGGGGATTTAACCTTCAGGAAGTGAATGAAATCACCATCACAACTCCACAAAAGGTATGTTGCGTCATGACCCAAACTAAATAAATAAACCCATGAAGAATGTAATAAATTATGAAACGATCTAGATACTAGTACATGAGCAATCTTAATAATTGACTACCAAATTTTTTTATTTTTCAGAAATTTTCTTCCATACTTTGACTTCACTTCATTCTGTGATGAAAATGAGAAAAATATAGCTTCCCACTTAGGTGCCCTTGAATGCTTCCTACTGCACTAGTCAAACACATGTATTGGAGAAACCAGATAAGTCTAAGAATAAGATAGGCTATAGACAAAAACCTACTGAAAATTTCAATAACCCGGCTAACTTGCTTGAGAATAACCTGTTGGATATTTTCACATATTCCTTCCATTGATAATAATGCCTTTTAGTTAAGGATTACATAACATAAAATAAAAGTTGTACATATTATAATTTGTGATATATATGTGTTTGGTCTTGTCTTTGCTTCCAAAATATTTCCCTATGATAGAAGGAATGCAGTGAGGCCAATTTGGCTCATCAATGGATCGATGTGCAATATACTCCCCTTGTTTACAACCAACTTGGAAAGTTCTAGAGTACAACATAATGATGTTGAAGTTTGCAACAAGAAATAGTGAAATTGGCATCCGGAAACATCATCCTTGATCCTAGTGAAAATTAAGCACCTACACTAGGTGGGGCCCACACACGCTATTTTTAGATGGATGTCTATTTACAGATTTGAGAAAATTATATTTATATATGATGTCTATTTACATATGTATGTGCAATTTCTATTTATAGATTGCATGTCTATTTATAGATGCATGTCGATTATTATTATCCCTTAATATTAGTTGGACAATAAACAATACTATATTCTCAATGAGCACTTGGAAATAGTTAACTAAAGTGAAAATCAGTTAGCTATAGGAATTTAGAGTTAAGA
The DNA here is from genome assembly GCA_034641835.2 of Pinus albicaulis. Taxonomy (NCBI): domain Eukaryota; kingdom Viridiplantae; phylum Streptophyta; class Pinopsida; order Pinales; family Pinaceae; genus Pinus; species Pinus albicaulis. Next base: position 1,608,183,223 of record CM076581.1, read on the forward strand.
GGTTGGTTGGTGGGACATGCAGAGTGACTCCAGTTGTAACTGAGTGATTCAAAGTTGTAACAGAGTTGGAAGTGTAGTTATGAAAGTTGTAAAGTACTTTAACTCAGTTAAGTGAGTTAAACTCAGTTGTGCTAGTTGTAACTAAAGATACACTAGTGAGAGATCAAGTGAATTAATTATTAATTAATTCACAATCAGTGGTCTCACATGTAACTGAATATTTACTACTATTAACTACATGCATGTCAGATCCAGTGAAGACCCAGTTGAGATGTAGGTGAAAGGGACAGATTGACTATCAGTTGTGACATTATCGGTTGCACAGATGCAACCACACACACATCTGATGTGCCTATGAGGATTGCGCAATCAAGGCAAGCAAGTATCATTCATTCAGGGGTTCTTTACCATCAGGGATTGTGCAGTTGAGGAAGGCTGAAATTATTTGTGGTTAATGATTGCATTGACCGGGAACTGTGTGAACAAGGCACACTGTCTAAAGACAGTAAATTGGCTAAGTAACTTGCCAATTTTTGTATGACAGTGTGAGACAGTTAGCTATTGTACTGAGAGCTCTTGGAGTAGAGATTTCTATGTAATTGTTTCATGATCCATGATATAATACATAATATAAGATAGTGGAGTTTTTATCTTTATTCTTTCGTGGTAAATTATCTATGTTATGTGTGATTGATCTTTATTCATGATATTGCTATTGGAAATTGTATTTTAAATTTTGCAAAGATTTTTTAGAAGCGATTATGTGTTTAACAATGGCATGTAATTGTTATATTAGGAGAATCCAGGCAATATATATTTTGTATTAAATTTCTACATGGTATTAGAGCACGGGAGATTGCAATTTTGAAGTAGGAGTTGAGTTTGTTGGTGGAAAGAATTCGAATTTGCAGAGAGGCTTTCTTGGCACTACAGCTGATTCAAGATCGAAATGGATTTCAATGGCTTGAGGTTAGAGTATGCACTCGAGGGTAGCTCGAACTACATTTCTTGGAAGGACGGGATGGAGGCAATGCTTGAAGACAATGGCTTGAAGGAATTCATTGAAAAAGATGTTCCTAAGCCAGATGCTGCAAATCTTGATGCATGGCGAAAGAAAGTGGCAATGGCGAGGAGGATTTTGTTGGAAGGAGTATGAGACCACATTGTCTCAAGCCTTCATGTGAAATCCACACCATATGCTATGTGGAACGCTTTGACGGATCTATTCCAAAGCAGCAACGACCATAGGAAATTGGCGCTCAAAGATAAACTCAGGAAAATCAAGATGGAAAAGAACGACACTATTCTGGTATACTTAACAAAGTTTTTCCAACATCAGGATGAGCTTGGGAGTGTAGGAATAAGTGTTGTTGATGATGATTTGGTGAGATTGGCTCTCTTGGGACTTCCTAAGATTTGGCACAGTTATGAAGACTCTGTCAACAGACGAGAAAATTTGCCGGATTGGGAACGACTGTGGTCAAATCTGGTGCAGGAGGAGTTCAGGCAGAACACTAGAGATGACTCTTCATCAAAGCATGATGATGAAGAGGATTGTACTTTGGCTGCCAAGGCAAAGAAGGGGAAGGGGAATAAATTCAATTCTAAATCTAAGGCCGGTGACGATGGCAAGGAGCACAACATGTCCAAAGTGAAGTGTTTTCACTGTCACGAGCATGGACATATTGCCACAAATTGTCCAAAAAAGAAGAAGAACAAGATGGCTGCTGGAGCTACAGCTGGTGAGGCTCTTGCCTCACAATTTGAGCTTGACTTCTCATTGATTGCATGCATTGTGTCAAGTGCATTGGGATCAGGGTGGTACTTGGATAATGGTGCTTCCTTTCACATGACGGGAGATAAGAAAATTTCCAGTGAATTGGAGGAGAAAGATCTCTAGATGCATATTGAGTTGGGCGATGATGGACGATACAATGCGACTAGCATTGGTAACATTAAATTTCAGAGGGCATCAGGTAAAATCTTTCATTTAAAATATGTAATGCATGTACCAAGTTTGAAGAAAAAAATAGTCTCAGTTGCAATGTTAAAGGATAGAGGCTATGATGTTGTCTTTGCTAGATCAGGGCTACACACTAGTGGATTTGCTACACACTCAGTAGAGTCAGACTAGCAGGTGGCAAAAATCGGTGCATGGATTTGCTAGATCAGGGCCTGTTTAGTGTGTAGAAATTGTATTGTACTGAGAGCTTGATATGATCATCTTTGTATGAGGATTGTTACATGATCTCTATGACATATATTATATACAGATAGTTGGGTTTTTTAGCTTCAGGCTTTCCCGTTAAAACATTGTGTTAATGTGTGTGAATTTTTATGGTTTCATGTGTGCTTTGAAATTGATTTAATTTCCGCATGTGATTATCAATAGTGGAATAGATTATGTATTGTGCATGAAGTTAAAATAGTGTGTAATCGGGAGAATATTAGATATATAACGCATTATTTATATAATTTCTACATGGTATCGAAGTGATATTGATCATAGAAATTGCAATTATTAAAGCGGTTGAGTTTTGTGCTGGTGGAATTCGAATTTGTTGCAGTGTTTTTCTTGGTGTCGAAGTTGAGCATTCATTGAAATTTATTTCAACGGATTTCGATTGGAGTATGCCCTTGAGGGCAGCTCGAATTATATTGCATGGAAGGACAGGATGGAGGCGGTGCTGGAGGATAATGGGTTGAAGGAGTTCATAGATGCAGAAATTCCAAAACCTGCTTCTAGCGATGCAGCCGCACTTGACGCATGGCAAAAGAAGACAGCAAAATGTCGAAGAATTCTGTTGGAAGGTGTGAAGGATCACATAGTGTCCAGCCTTCATGGTAAATCTTCTCCATTCTTGATGTGGAAAGCTTTGACAGACTTGTTCCAAAGCAAAAGTGACCAGAGGAAGTTGGCGCTTAAAGATAAGCTCAGGAAAATAAAAATGGAGAAGGGCGAAAGTATACCCAAGTACCTCACGAAGTTTTTCCAGTGCAGGGATGATCTGGGAAGTGTGGGGGTTATTATAGATGAAGAGGACTTGGTGAGCTTGGCTCTCCTTGGGCTTCCGAAGAGTTTGCATTCCTACGAGGACTTTGTCAATGGTCGGGAGAAACTGTTGGGATGGGAGCGACTTTGGTCGGATCTTGTGCAGGAGGAGATAAGGCGGAGTACCAGGGATGGATCTTAATCGAAGAATGAAGATGAAGAAAATTGCGCTTTGGCTACCAAAGCAAGGAAAGGGAAGGGAAAGAAAAATCCTTCTCAATCTGATGCAAAAGGTAAGAAGCAGTACTTGTCCAAGGTGAAGTGCTTTCACTGTCACCAACACGGACATTATGCCACTAATTGTCCACAAAAGAAGAAAAATAAGAAGGTTGTTGGATCTACAGCTGAAGAGGCCTTAGCCTTGCAGTTTGAGCTGGATTTTTCGCTGATCGCATGCTTGGTCTCAAGTGTGATGGGATCAGTGTGGTTTCTTGAAAGTGGTGCATCTTTCCATATGATCGGAGACAAAGATTTGTTTACTAATTTGGATGAGAAGGATCTTGGAGTGCACATCGAGATGGGCGATGATGGTAGATACAGTGCGACTGGTATCAGGACCATTTCCTTTGAGAGGGAGTCTGGAAAACCTTTCATCTTGAAGGATTTCATGCATGTTCTAGGATTGAAGTAGAATCTTATCTCTATGGCGATGTTGGAAGACAAGGGATATGATGTTGTCTTTAGCGAGGGAAAGGCTTTTCTGCGCAGTAAGGAAAATGGTGAACCCTGGAGGATGTTCGAGTTAAGAACCTTTATTAATTGCAGGTAGATGGCTACGCAGAAATGGCAGGAAAAGTAGAAGGAGTGGTGACCCAGGATGAGGGAAAATTGTGACACAGGAGATTAGGCCATCTTCACCATGGCGCTTTGAAAATTTTACAACAGATTTCTACCGGGCTTCCCAAAGGTACACTTGCGCAGTCAGATCAGTGCAAGGGATGTACTTTGGGAAAATTTGTGAAAGCCACCTTTCATGAGAAGGATAGTCGCGCCACGACGATCCTTGAGAGAATTCACGCAGACGTGTGTGGACCTTTCTCAGTAGCTTCGATAGCAAAGCACAGGTATTATGTGATATTTGTTGATGACTTTTCTCGTAAGTGTTAGATCTTCTTCATGCAGAAGAAGAGTGAGACATTCTCAAAGTTCTGTGAGTTCAAGGCACTGGTTGAGAAAGATTCAGGGAAGCAGGTGAAGGCTCTTGGGAGCGATAATGGTGGTGAATTCATCTCTAGCGAATTCAAAGACTTTTGCAGCGTAGAAGGAATTAGAAGAGAGCTCATAGCGCCTCATAACCCACAACAAAATGGGGTCGTGGAGTGAAAGAACAGAACGAACGTGGGTGTTGCACAGGCGATGTTGCATGATCAGGACCTTCCCATACACTTGTGGGCCGAAGCATGCAACACTGCAGTTTATGTGCAAAACCGTTGTCCTCATAGAGTACTTGGCATGAGTACACCCGAAGAGGCATTTTCTGGTAAGAAGCCTGATATTTCTCATTTGAAGATTTTTGGCTCACCTGTTTACATTAATGTGACGAAGGATGCCAGGAAGAAGCTGGAGCCAACCGCAGAGGTTGGGATATTTTTTGGGTACACAGAAACACCCCACAATTATCATGTGTATTTTCCAGACAGTCGGAAGACTGTTGTGCGACGGGATATCAAACTTCATGAGGAGAAAGCCATGAATTTGTCGCTTGAGAGGGAGCTACACTTGCATGTAGATGAGGAGCTACTAGTTCCTAAGGATGAGCCTCAAGATGTGGATCAGCCACAAGAGGAGGTTCATGGAGTGGAAGAAACCACTCATGCAGTGCCAAACATCAGAGGGCGGAAGCGCACTACAGAAGTTGAGCGACTGAATCTTGATGCATTGCACGTAGAGCCCCTTACATCAAGGTCACAGCATGTAGACAAATACCCGATCGATTTATTTCAGGATACATGGCCTGGCGGAGCGGGGCAGCATCGTGACGTGAGCCATCCTCTTTCGAGGAAGTCGTGGAGGACCCTGCATGGGTAGATGCCATGGTGGAAGAGTATGATTCGATTGTCAGAAACAGTGCATGGGAGATTTTCCCAAGGCCGGAAGGGAAATCAGTGGTAGGTTCGAGATGGATCTACAAAGTGAAGCAAGTTGTTGACAGGAGCGTCAAGAAGTACAAGGCAAGATTTGTTTCCCGGGCTTCTCACAGATCGAGGGGATCGACTATGAAGAAACCTTTGCACCTGTTGAAAGGTATTCTTCCATACGGACCATCCTGGCTCTCTCAGTGTAGATGGGTTGGCACATTCATCAAATAGATGTGAAGACTGTGTTCCTCAACGGAGTCATTGAGGAGGTGTACATAGAGCAGCCTGAAGGATTCGAAATCTTCAGCAGCGAGTCGCATGTGTGCAGGCTCAAAAGAGAGTTGTATGGGCTGAAACAAGCACCTCGTGCTTGGTACACACGGATAGACAGTTATTTGACCGATCTTGGATTCACCAAGAGTGAGGCGGATCCGAACCTATACCAGATTGTGGTGGAGGGTAAGTTGATGATCATTATACTTTATGTAGATGATTTGATACTGACAGGTGATGAAAAGTTGATACTCTCATGCAAGGCTGATCTTGCAAAGAAGTTTGAGATGAAGGACTTGGGCCTCCTTCATTATTTCCTGGGATTGGAAATTTGGCAGCGGAAGGATGGACTATTTGTGTCTCAAGGCAAGTATGCTCAGGAGATACTGGAGAAGTTCAACATGCAAGGCTGCAAGCCTATCAACACTCCTCTTCCTAGTGTTTGGAGGAAAGAGGATGCTACATCGGCAGAGGTAGTGGATGCCACTGTTTATCGACAGTTGGTTGGTTTTCTCATGTATTTAGTCAATACACGACCGGACATATGCTATGTTGTTAACCAGCTTTCACAAGCTATGGTTAAGCCTAAAATATCTTTTGGAAGGCAGGCAAGCATGTATTGAGATATCTCAGAGGCACATCGGGATATGGATTATGGTACAGACAGTCGGATGAGGTGAAGATGCATGGCTTCACGGATGCAGATTGGGCAGTGAGCCCAACGGACAGAAAGAGAACATCTGGAGGGATTTTCAGTATTGGGTCTACAGTAGTTTCTTGGTACAGCAAGAAACAAAGATCCATGGCATTTAGTTTAGTGGAGGCCGAGTACATGGCAACAAGTTTGGCTGCATGCAAGGCTATATGGATGAGGAAGATCCTGGTCGGGTTGTTCGGTTCACACTTAGATCCTACTGTGATATATTGTGATAATCAGAGTTGCATTAAACTCTTGGTTAATCCAGTATTTCATGATAGATCTAAACATATTGAAATCAAGTTACCATCAGATAAGAGATTGTGTGTAGCGGAAAGATCGGGCTTACATCTTTTACATTCCTACGGAGGATCAGGATGCAGATATTCTGACGAAGGCACTCACCAGAATAAATTTCGAATACCATAGAGGTAGGATCAGGGTGAAGGATAATCCCTATCTTGTTGAGAGGGAGTGCTGAGATTCAACAAGATGATGATCTTAGTGAAAATATTCGCCTTCACTAAGTGGGCCCGCAGGCTATTTTTGGCACAAAGTCTATTTTTAGACTATGTCTATTTTTAGACATGTCGATCATATTCTATGAGTTGCAGGATGCTATTTGTGGATGGTTGGTCAAGTTGGAAAAATAGATGGACTTCTATTTTTAGACATATTGGGCATAATCTATTTTTAGATTTCCAGTCTAAAAATAGATATGTCGAATATTATTAGCTCTTAATAATATTTGGACTCTAAACATTATCTTATTCTCTTGGAGCACTTCAGTTAAGTGCACAGATGTGGCACAGGAGTTGACAGAAGGAATTACGCTATTCCCGAGGGTTTAGTGGAGCTATTATATGGAGGACTTTAGTTAGAACTCATGTGACAGAGTTTGGTGGAGTTGTAGAAGTAGTTGGTGGAGTTGTGTTCAGTTTAACTCAGTTAGACACAGTTGAGCTAGTTGTATCTAGTCTAACTTATAGATACACTAGTGAGAGTGGTGTGAATTAATTATTAATTAATTCAATAAATATTAACTCATTAATCAACTGAAGAATACATCAGTTAACTGCAGTGCATGGCCAGTTTCAGTGGAGACCAATGGAGAGATAGGTGAAAGGGAAAGATGACTATCAGTTGTGACTATAGTGATGTATTGATTGCATCCAACACTCAGAGGAGATGCCAATGAGGATTGCGTGAGCAAGGCTGGAGCAATTTGAGTTCATTCAGAGCCATTCTTCAGCAGGGATTGCGTAGTAGAGGCAGGCTAGCAAGTGGCAAAGATGGATGCATGGATTTGCTAGATCAGGGCCTGATTAGTGTGTAGCAAATGTATTGTACTGAGAGCTTGATATGATCAGCTTTGTATGAGGATTGTTACATGATCTCTATGACATATATTATATACAGATATTTGGGGTGTTTAGCTTCAGGCTTTCCCATTAAAACACTGTGTTAATGTGTGTGAATTTTTATGGTTTCATGTGTGCTTTGCAATTGATTTAATTTCCGCATGTGATGATCAATAGTGGAATAGATTCTGTATTGTGCATGAAGTTAAAATAGTGTGTGATCAGGAGAATCTTGGATATATAACGCATTAGTTATATAATTTCTACATAAAGGCAGCCATGAGGGTAAATTTTGTCATTCCATCCAAAAGCTATCCCCTCTATCTCATGATAGGAAAACATGTCATTACAGGAAAAACTTCAACATTCGTGACCCTATAGGATTTTTTGGTAACCTAAATAGGTGTCCACAAGTTCAACATCATTACAATCTAGATGTATTTGTAGATGGAAAATAATAGTGATGTTTTAATTGTTGAAACCATTTGGACATTTCAATGTATAATTAGAACATAAAAAGAAATTTTTTTTAAGGTTTCTCTATTAAGCCAAGGGAAATAAATAAAGGATGGTAAAGAGAAGCCTTCATCATTGAACACTCCCTCTTTCAAGCTAGCTAAATGACTGTAACTAAATATTTTTTTGGGAATTTATCAACCTCAAGTATTTGCTTAAAGCGAGTTGTGGAGTAAACCTCAAGTATTTGCTCAAAGTGAGTTGCAAACTAAACCTCAAGTATTTGCTTAAAGTGGGTTATTAACTTCTTTACAAGTCCACTGGGCTCTAAATATGTAAATTTAGAGTTATTTGGTTCAAGAAGTTGCATGTCTCTCAATTATACTACATATTGTAAAAGAAGTTGCATGTCTCTCAATTATACTACATATTGTAAAACCAATTGTGCATGGCTTGATGTATGATATAAAGCCAATGGTACATTGCTTGATCTAAAGTTTTCATAAGTCTTTCAAGGAGCTCTTACTATATAGATTTTTCATGTGAAATGGAATTTGAAGAACATAACTAAATCTTTGTTTAATTGACCTTATACCCTAAACATTTTTGAATTTATCATAAAAGTGGATATTTGAATTTATCATAAAAGCGAAAAAAGTATTTAAATACTAATTCGTTGGCTATCAATATTTTCAATCAATACATCATTTGGATTTTAAAAAATTAAAAATAAAATAAATTAATCTATATCTATTATCCGTTATCCATTTAGATTTTTAAATACATTTAAATTTTATATATTTAAAGGCTTTACCTTTGTTCAATATTTTTGATACATAATAAATGCGCAATTAACGGGCCACTTGCTCCACGATTGATCTCGACATCTCATGCATGGTCTGTCGGCCTAACCAATGAATAGGACACATCAATTTTCAGATATATATATATAACATGGCGCCCATCACATTTTTCTTCATCGCATCCCATTTGAATCCTCTGTCGTTTCGTTTTGTTTTTTTTGTAGTACTTTTTTGTTTCTGGTGTTGGAGTAATGGCGCCAAAGGCTGAGAAGGAGAAGAAGGCGGTGGCAGAGGAACGTGAAGGCGCAGAGGAGAAGGTTGTTGGCATCAAGGCTCATGAGAAAAAGGTGGCAGAGAAACGTGAAGGCGCAGCGGAGAAGGTTGTTGGCATTAAGGGTGATGAGAAAATAAAAGTGAGTGCAAGGGAAGAGGGCGAGAAGAAGAATGGGAAGGGGAAGAAGAAGCAGAGGAAGAGTGTGGAAACATACAAGATGTATATTTTCAAGGTGCTGAAGCAGGTTCACCCTGACATGGGCATTTCCAGCAACGCCATGGGAATCATGAACAGCTTCATCAATGATATGTTTGACAAATTGGCAAGCGAGGCATCCAGGCTGGCTCACTACAGCAAGAAGCCAACCATTACTTCCAGGGAGATCCAAACTGCAGTGAGACTCATTCTTCCTGGGGAGATCGCCAAGCACGCTGTGTCCGAGGGCACCAAGGCTGTCACAAAATTCACTACTGCTACTGCTACTGCTTGATTTTATTCTTGCAATTCAATTCATTTCATTTTTAGTTGTGACTTTCAGTGGCACCACTTTTACCATGAAAGTACCCTTTACTGGCTTTGCATTTTAAAGTTTAAATCAGTTCATACGTTTTATTGAACTGTTTTACTGTATTGGTTGTTATATATTTTGCTGGATTTAATATCATTATATTTTGCTGGAGTTATATTAGTATTATTTATACAACTTGAGTGGACTTAATCATTAAGATCGTGTGTTTTCTTGTAAGAGGTGATAAGTTCAAAACTAGAGGGAGTCTTTTATGTATTCGTAGACTCTAGAAATCTAATCATAGTGTGTAGGTGGGTCCCTTATTCCAAAAACAAAGGGGTTTCATTCACCAATCTAGTGTTTGGCTTGGTCATGTTTTTAAAGATATGGTTTTGTTTTAGTTTCTACCTCTTAATTAGATATATTTTATGGGATATAAATTTCCACATGCAGAATCATAATGTTGTTGAGAACTTCTAAATCCCTGTGTACTCATGCATAACACAGGTCTCCAAAAGTTCTCAACAACATTAGATATATTTTCTTTTGTTGGTTTTTTTTTATTAAACGGATTCAATGAAGTTTATTAAACTTTTGAAATTGTTTTTTTTCACCAACTGTCATATTAATTTAAGTTTTGTTAGGATACTCTGGGTTAATACCATGGCCTATCAATACCACGTCCCCAAAAACCATAACTCATTTCAAAATCAAAATATTTTTTGTTCATTTTATTTTATATAAATTAAATTAAATTAAACTTTATGAGGCTTCTTGTTAGTCAAAAGCATAAGATTGACAGGAAGAACATTTGGCTGCTCATTTCCTTTTGGGGGAATGTGATTTTTGTTCCTCTCTTCCATCAAGGTTTAACCTCAATTGTCAAAGTCTCCTCCATAGGCATTGATTTTCCGACAAAACCAAATTTTAGGAATTTGGCTTTTGTGATCCATAAATTGTGAGAAAATCTTTCGGTAAAAATCACATCAGAATAATTTTGGTCGGTAAAAATCACATCAGAATAATTATTCTGATGTGATTTTTACTAAAAGATTTTCTCACAAAACCAAATTTGTTATAAATTTCATATATTATAAATCAAGTAATTTCTACTACATATGGAATGCCATGAGATAGGAAAAAAAAACCACGTATATAAAGGAATACACCCACAATGTTGAGCTATTATAAATCTCTTCCAATGTGTAAGGAAACTTGTTTTCCATTTGGGTTGCTTTGCAATAACTTGTAGGAGTTGCTTCACCAAAGGATCTAAACATATTTTCAGCACCATTAAAACAACCAAACACTCTATCTTAAAACCTCGAGGTTCTCAAACCCATATTGGTAAAGCTCCCAAAAGAGCTTGAAATACCAAATAAATCCGCAAAAAAATATTTTTCATCACTGGGATTAAATGTTGAAATTATATTTGGTCCACCACCTCCATTAGAAAATGGTGAACCACCAACACTAGGAGGAGGAACCTCCCCCTTGAGTCCTTCTGACCCGTATTGATCATAAATTTGTCTCTTTTGGTTTTCACTAAGAAATTTAGATCGATAATAGAAAGTATAATTTTAGAAAATATAATATAAAGAGTACCAAAATGCAAAACGACCAATCCTTAAGGCCATGTTGACAAGGAAAAATGTATTTCCAACAGTTAGGGGGTATCCTGAGTGTGAATTCCAAATCAGACCTCACATCGTTTGAGATAGGAGCCCCATGGTGGGCCTAACTACCACCATGTATGTTTTCTCTCGATTGTCCAATGCAAAATTGTTAGAGTAAGATCAAGCGTACACTGCCTAGATAATGAGAGTGAAACCAACCCATAATTGACAAACTAGTAGAACCATGTACAAGAACATAATAACAAAATAATAATTAGAATAATATTCCTCAAGAGGAATTAGATAGCTAAGATCATTTGAAACATACTCAAGCCAGGAATTACTAGAAACCAACTCCAAATTAATTCACAATTAATTACTAGCATTTGCATGGAATAAATAAAGCAATTATCAAGGAAAACATATAAGCAATCGCCATGAATTAGTTCATCAACGTAAAGCTAATACAAAAGCACATATGCAAAGCTTATCAATGATGTTGCAAATTCAAATACATATGCCACAAGCCCATCTATACCCTATAGTGGAATATGGGCAGTTCATATCATCTCCAAACAAGAATCCTATCCTCGTAATCACTAAGCCTCTAAGCTACCAAGAGCAGGAGTGCTCTAAGATTTTAATACCACAACTATGCTACACGATCCAAGTGCCAAATGTTCTACAAATGACAAGGGGATCTACCTGATGCAATGTCCCAACTAGAGCCTACACCATTTAGATATCCCTTGTCATTGGAGGAACATTTTATCACGTGAACAAGCCAAAATGCCCACTTTCATAACACACTTTTTTCTAACTTATTTAACATCTTGAAATATTTTAATGATAATTGGTTCGGGCGTAGCTGTGTGACTTGTTTCCAACAACAATATCAAACCAATATATGCAAGAATTCTTTTTTGATAGATTAATAAGAAGACAAAGCAAATACTAATGGACAAAGTATGTATATGAAATGTAATAGATATTAATTTCCAACTAGTACACATAACAATGGGGGATTACAAATGAACCTTTTGCACCTAGGTTGGGAATAATCTTACAGACCTGAAATAAGAATAAAAATTAAAATCTATAATAAGATTATTTTAACTCCTAGACTTAAGATATATAATAACTTTCATAATCATAAAACTAGTTTGTTCATATACTAGAAGCCTTCAAACAAACAATAACAATGGCTAGTAGAATCAAGTGTTGTACATGTATGAATGAAAAGGAATAGAATTGATGAGGGAAAGAGTGTCATCATGGTGGTAGTTGATATAGACTTACCAAGTATGCACACTTTTGTGCATTATCTCATCCATTTAAAGCAAGTACAGTTGCTACTACATTTATGGAAACAATTAAAAAGCTACATGGAAACCCAAATATTATTGTAAGCGATGGAGATCCCATTTTCACTGGAAATTTTTGGACGAAATTATTTTCTTGTTTGGGTACTCAACTAGCTCATAGCTCATCTTATCATCCTCAATCTGATGGGAAAACTGAGATAGTGAACAGATGTTTGGAAGGACATTTTTGTTGCTTTTGTATCTGATAAACAAACATAGTGGGTCAATCGGTTACCTCTCGCTGAATGGTGGTATAACACTTCCATCCACATTGCAGCAAAAATGACCCCATTTATGGCACTTTATGGATATCATCCGTTTTCCATCACATCATCTTTAAGATAAAATTCTAAGGTTCAAGTAGTGGAAGATAACATCGAGCATCAACAACAAGTTCTCCAACTCTTAAAGGATAACCTAAATTTGGCACAGAATCGAATGAAACAACCGGCAGATCAACATCGCAGCGAGAGAAGTTTTGATGTAGGCGACTGGGTATTTTTATCGCTACAACCATATAAACAAATGTCCCTCAACCAAGCTAAGAAGGATAATAAAATATCGCCAAAGTAATATGGTCGTTACAAGGTGTTGCAAAAGATTGGTACTATTGCATACAAATTGGAGCTTCCTGCATCTTCCAGAGTGCACCCAATTTTCCATGTTTCATGCTTAAAGAAGGTTATAGGTGACAAAATTTCGGTTCAAACAATATTTCCATAACTTGATGAGGAAGGAAAAATAATATTGGAACCTGAAGCAGCCACAAAAACAAGAACTCGACAACTATGAAATCAATCAATTTCAGAGTATCTCATCAAGTAGAAGAACTTACCCACTGAATATTCCACATGGGACGATGAGAACTTTATACATAAGCATCCAAAACTACTCAAGCACTGATGACAACACTTTTTTGAAGGAAAGGGGCATGTTAGAACCCTATATTACTAATGTAGTCCCTTACTGTTATTAGTGTAGCTCATAGCGTACGAATGTGAGCTGGCTCCCTACAAACTGAGCAAGTATGTTCCAATGAAGATTTTTAATTGTGAAATGTATTTGAATGCGTACAAATATTTATGTATATTTTATTTTATTTTGGCTTCAAGTTTAATGAACTTTCGTGGATAATGTTATTATTACTGTATAAGCATATGGATCCTTATATGCGTATTTTAAATATGCTTTTAGCATTAAGTTTGATAAACCTTCATGGATAATGTTATTATTGTGTAAGATGGATACTTAATGTATATTTTAAATTTTCTTTTTACTTTAAGTTTGATGAATCTTTATTCATAATGTTATTATGTATATTTTAAATCTTCTTTTGGCTTTAAGTTCGATGAACCTTTATGGATAATGTTATTACCGTGTAAGTATATGGATCTTTATATTTTAAATTTTCTTTTGACTTTAAGTTTGATGAATCTTTATTCATAATGTTATTATGTATATTTTAAATCTTCTTTTGGCTTTAAGTTCGATGAACCTTTATGGATAATGTTATTACCGTGTAAGTATATGGATCTTTATATTTATATTTTAAATCTATTTTTGGCTCTAAGTTTGATGAATTTTAAATTTTCTTTTGGCTTTAAATTTGACGAATTTTAAATTTTCTTTTGGCTTTAAGTTTGATGAACCTTCATGGCATGTAGTCAGTTAGGTTTGTTATTATTTATTTTTTTAATCACTTGTTGTGCATGAACAATGGTACTCATGTTCTTAATGTATAAGAATTTGATTGGGTTTTTTCATTCATTTAAATTTTTTATTTTTCTTAACTATCTATTTTCATTCACAACAATTTTAAAATTAAAGTAGTTGAAGCTCTGTAATCATCAAACTTCTTAATACATCCTTTATGTGGGATTTCTATAAATATTATTTGGTACTAGTAAGAAAAAGTTGCAGCTTGATTTGATATCGTTTTTTTTTTCTTTTCTGTATTCATTTTTAGTTGTACTTCTAGTGACACATGTGTTTTATTGTGTTTGTGGAAAAGTGTTGTTGGATTTAACATTATTGGCTCTATAAAGACACTCATAATTTTTACAATGAATTGACTTGAAGAGATCTTTGTATATAGGAATTTTTTCGTGATTTGTTACTTTCTATTTTTTTTATATACATTCTTGATGTTTTTAAAGATATGATTTGCTTTTAGTTTCTATCTTTTAATTAGTTATATTTTCTTCTGTATACACTGTTGGTGTTTTCTTTTAATTTCACACATAGGTCTCGAGAAGTTCTCAACAACATTAGATACATTTTCTAATTATTGTTTTTTATTTTGGTCAAAATTTGGCTTTCAATTAGTTTTGAAATTTTTAAAAAGATTCAATGAAGTTTATGTGGTTTTAAATTGAATTTTTAAATATAAAGATTATGCTAAAAAATAAAATAAATAAAAAATACGTTTATATTCGCCAAGTTTCATAATAATTTAAGTTTTGTTAGAATACCATGGGTTAATACCATGGATTATTAATACCACTACTCGAAAACTCATTAGTCACAAACACAATATTGACAATAACAACAATTGGATGCTCATTTCTTTTTTTTTTTGGAAAATGTGATTTTTGTTTCTTGCTTCCATCAAGGTTTAACCTCAATTGTCAAAGTCTCATCCACAGGAATTGATTTTTCGACAAAGCCGACTTTGCTAGAAATTTCATATATTATAAATCAAGTAATTCCTACTACGCATGGAATACCATGAGATAGAAAAAAGAAACCACGTATATAAAGCAATACGCTCACAATGTTGAGCTA